>VDFB02276168.1:0-20868 GCA_007258455.2 Sequoia sempervirens | reverse complement strand
TTTCAAATCTTCTAATATAAGAGGAAACACATTTAATACAATGGGTCTCATCTAGTCTTCTAAAATACAAGTATTGGTGACTGGAGAACCTAAGATACATAAAGCAGCAGGGAATCTTGAAAAGAAATAAAAGAATAAAAAATAATAAGCTACACAAATATTCTAAATCCCCCCCTCTCGAAGGGAATAATCTAAGAATGAGAATCCAAAATGGTGAACATCAATTATATTCAAAATAAACTAATGAGTTGAAGTATCTTCTTAAGAATAATCAAATCAATTTTCCTTCAATAATATTGGGAGGTTCACCTTCTTCTTCTTCTTCTTAAAATTCATATAAATAGATGGGGTAAGCACTTTTTATAGTTACAAATTTTGAGTTGGAGAGGTGGATACTTGATTCTAGAGCTTCACATCACATGGCTTCATCCCAAAGTATGTTATCTTCATTTGAGTCTTGTTCATCATCACACATCTTGATGGCTAATAACACATGTATGCATATTTATCAAAAGGGATCTATTGACATGGATGATGAAATATTTAAATTTGTTCTTTGTGTTCCTTCATTGTTATCCAATATCCTTTCTATTTATCAAATCACACATGGTGGAGTAGAAAAGAGTGTTGAGTTCACACTAGATTTTTTCATTATTTAGGATTTGCATATAGCAAAGATATAGTTGCAATTAGGGAGGTTCAAATCTCAAGTATACATCTTCATACATTTTGATCCTATTGTTCCTCTGGCTAAAGTACACACTTAGGCATCTAGTGTGGACACTTTTTAGGATATTCAATATGGTCACTTGAATCTTGGTGTTCTTTAATCTACTAAGGTTCTAGATACATGTTGAAATTTCATCTCCTCTGTCTATTATTGTTTCTAATTATACTAGTATTGCTACATCCATGGCTTCTTATGATTCAATGTAGCAGGATATTCATTATCTTTTAGATATAGCTTCCTGTGATGATTACTTGAAAAAAAATATAGATTTATTTTGTGATTCCTATCTTGTAGACTTGGAGAAAATATTGAGGGTATTCATCTCCTATTTGATGTTACTTCCTATGGAGTTACATCATATTCTTTAGATGTCATGGGGGGTCATTTAGACCCTATTTCCTTATCTACCTCATTATGTCATAGTTTGGCATTGGTGTAGATAATTTTGAGTAACATTTGGAGGAGTCACTTTCATCTTTAGATCATGTTCTATATTCATCTATATTATATTTTGGGTTTTCATCTTCATTAGTGTGCCCTAGAGCACATGAATTGATTATGGTAGCTTTCAACATCTATATGGGGACACTTGAGCAAAGTTCAAAGACATCACACATCTTGATCTTTCTTTGCTTGTCTTCATTTTAAGAATGGGAAAACATCCTATATATATTCTTGGTTTTTTTCTTCCTATGGGGGAAGATATTGTTCAACAAGATCGGATCATCTTGAACATCAATTTTTGAACATTCATTCTTAGTCATTACCATCATTGTAGGAGACTCTGATTTGAGGAGGGGTTGCAGGGTCTCTCTTCTTCTCTCTCGTGGGGGGATTTTTCCTCACATAAGGTTTTATTTTTCTCATTCTTCTTTGAGAGCATTTTTTATTTTCTATTTTAGGGAGGAGTTTTTCCCATTAGGTTTTATCCTTTTCTCTGTTTGTGAGAGATTGCACTTGTATATGGGTTTCTAGCATGAACTAGTAGTCGAGACACATCTTTGTATCATTTATTTTATATTCTCCTTAAGTTGAACTTAAGGGGGGTGTTGATGTGAATGGGGTATTTTACCTATTTGGTTCATCACCTAGGTCCTATTCACACTAGTTATTTAAGTTTACTTAGGGTACACATAGGATAGTTATAGCTTTAGTTATCAAGCCATAAGATTAAGACACATGTCATAACCTTATTCCTATGCTTCACCTTGGTCTATATAACCAAGGGGTTATCTTTATATTCTTAAGTCATTCTTACACTTGCACCCTTTGATACAATAGCATTATTCTCTCATATCTAATCTCTCTTGTGCTTTCGCTGAAGGTCCTAGATCTTGGGTGGAAAATGTTACATGGTGTAGAGTATTCTATATCAACTCTTAAAATTCTATGTATCTTCATGGAGGATCATTTCACATGACATTGGAGTTGAAGTTTTGTGTGGAGAATTATGATTGTAACATAGGAAAATAGGTAGGTTAAGAAAATACAATGCATAAACTCAAACTAAACCTACGCTAACAAAAAAGAACAATGGAATAAAAAGGCATAAATACAAGAATGATCTCACCAAACATCTATGTAATTCCATGAATAACCTCGATTGCACTTCTCCATTTTTTCATTGTATGATAATTGCCCACATATTTCTCTTAAGTGTGCAAGTATAGCCTCATGATAGTGTTATTAGAAAAACATCGAAGATTCTAAAGTTGATTGCTTCCAAAACTCATAATATTTTGAGAGGAGTAATAATGATGAAGGCAAAGCCAATTTATAAAAAATATGATTTTCAAATGGCAGGCTTAGATTAAAGATAATTAATTGATGATTTAGATTAAAATATGTGACATGCAATAGAATTAGGGTTTAATTAGTGTGAGTGATAAAGCATAAAAGGTGGGGATTAAATTAAATAATAATTTAATCTTTAGTGGAAACTGGTCAAGACACAGAAGAATAAATATTGCATGTAAAAGATAAAGATTGTCATGGATAGAAGATAAGAATAAATTAATTAAATAATTAAAGTTATTTAATTAATAAAGGTTTGCACGTAGACAATAAGATCTAATCTAGATAATGGACTGATTAAGATAGAAAGGTTGTTCATTAGAGACAATTAGATATTAAATCATAGATAATTGAAAGATCAATTTAGATCTAGACATAAGTGATAAATGACTAATTAGATAGCACAAAGATTATCCAATCATAGAGGAATATGCCATGGATAAACCTTTTTATGAATTAAATAATAATTTAATTCAATATTCAAGATTTAAGATTAAATTAAATAAATAAAGATTTATTTAATTAAAGATAGAAAAGGATAAAGAATATTTAAATAATTAAAGTGATTATTTAATTATAGTTGAAAATGTGATATGAATTAATTGAATAATTTAAAATGATTATTTAATTAAGAATAGATTTAATTAGCGGCGTGATTAAATAAATAATATTTATTTAATTAATCAAAGAAGAATTAAGGTAAGAATGAATTAATTAAATAATTAAAGTTATTTAATTAATAGAGGACAAATGACTTTAGAAAATAATTAAACAATTAACATTATTTAATTATTAAAATGAAGATTAGAATTATGATGAAAATTAGAGTTGCAGGCCTAGGACAATTTTCAGTGTCTACAATGATCACTAGGTTTGTGGTCATTTACTATTTTTGTACTTCATTATTTTAAATGACAATATGTGGTATATTTAACCTCTATCCTTTATGATGCGGAGGCATTGAGAGAGTTAAGAGGATAAGATGTGAGAGAGTGAGTATAAAACTATTTAATCAAGTAGGCTCTTATTTATAAGATGGTTGTAATTTATAAATCATTGTGTGTGTTCTTTAATATTGTATTCTTGACATGAACCATACCCTTTGTATGAGTGTTTATTGAAATAATTTTGTGTTTCTTTAGTAGACACAAAAATTTCACATGTAGTGGGATTCCTATAAGGTATATATGTCGAGTTCTATTATACTATAATATCAAGGGTCTTCATTTTATTTGCACATTAATATGTTTTTAACCTTGGAAGATCATAAATGTGAGTAGGAAAATAAATTATATAGGGATAAGAGTTGAAAATGGGATATATATATATATATATATATATATATATATGTTAAATGAGCATAAGTTCTATAAATGGTTGGGGTTGGTTAGACATGATTAGATAATTGTGGTTGTTGTTCTGGCTAGAGTGGAGTATGTGGTACATACTCAATCTTATTTTATATGGTATTGGACTTATAGGCCTTTTTCCTTGTAACAAGTTGAGGCAAGACATAATAGCGTGTTTGTGTGACATTTGGAAGATGTTGTAGATACTTTTGTAAAGCTTGTAAGCACAAATGACTCAGTTGATATATCACAGTTATACCCTTGTGTTTAATTCATATATTTTTTGGAGCTTCATTTTGCTCTTATAAGGTACATACAAGGGGGAGAATATTGGAATCAGTTTTTCCATACACCTTGCAAGTCCTAATATTTTAAATATTTATTTATTTATATTTATTATTATTTTTCCTCATTATGTAAATGAAGCTTTCGAATTTGAGGTAGAAAATTTGGCTACATGTCTCTTAGAATATGTGTAAGAAGTTGGAAGAGCATCTAATGTCATTATGGAATTGTGACAAGTGAGGGTTACTTGTGATAGATTTTATGATACATGTAAGAGCAAGATACAAGGAGTTACAGAGCAGATTTGGAATCTTGACCCACTTATGACACATCATAAAGAATCCTTTTAAAGGACATAGATAACTAATAATGAGTCTAAATGGGGTACAAGTCATGAGAATTCTTAAAATAATGTTTTCAGACCATGGTCAGTTTCTAGGCCTCCTTGAGTCTATGAATTGAGAGTTTGAGGTGGAGGCATTGAGCATTATTTATTGCAAGGTTATGATGTCAATTTCTCTCCAAAGGAGGAGAATGTTGATCTCTATGTTTTTGATAACATAAGCTACATTTACAGAGTACAGTACCCTTAACACTAGGAGCCCAAAGGCCAAAGTTAGATCAAAAACCAAAAAATATAACAACATATTTTCTAGATACATAAATAGTAGACATACAGCAAAAGGACCACCTGCCAAACAACAAAACACACCCCACCCATTACTCAGCTAAACCCTCCCACTCTTCAAAGAGGAGTTTTAGCACATCATTGGCAATCCACTTATTCTTGGATTCCTCTTCCACAGTCTTCTTGTCGACCTCCTCCTTTAGCACTCCTGATAGAGTAACAATAGATCAGTGGATGATCTTGATCGTGAAGCGGGTCAGACTTGTGAATTTATTTTCTAGTTTAGCAACATGATCCTTTAGGTTTTTGAGCTCCTTGTCCTTATCAACTTCCTCCTTTTTAGTCACCTGCACCTGAGTTAGATGATTAGAGGACTTCGGTGTGGATTCCTACTGGATCATCCTATTTAAATTGGGGAAGTGACTCGGCCCTTCCACAAACTCCTTGGAATCTTCAACAGTGCCATGCATACTATCCTCTTTTCCACCACTCTACTCCTCACGCTTGCTATCCTCTTTGCCACCATTCTACTCCAAAATACTAGAAATTTCTTCGACCAAGACATCATTTTTATGCTTTGCCAATCTATTAGATCTTCAGACATTAGTTTGCTCAGCCTTCATATCAACACTAGCAACAACCACCGTATCCGCATGGGAGACTCTATCACCAGAGTCCACATCTTCATTTTCTATGGGCAGTTCCTCGACTTGGCAAGTGGTGTCCTTCTTACCCTTTTTCAGATCCTACTTGGTCTTGGTAGACACTTTATTGTCTTTCTTTGTGGGTGTGTTTTTGAGCTCATAGAGCCCTGCAACAGCTTTAGATTGAGCCAAGCCCACACCGCCTTTTTTCTTTTTAGCCCTTGGTTTAGATTTTGGATCCTCGATGTGTTGAATAGCTGCGGGAGGATTATTTATTTTAGGGCTCACTGAAACAACAGCTGAAGGTTTAGAGAGGGATTGTTCTGAGGGATCAGGTTCCTCTATTCTAATGGTCGATATGGGTTTCAGTGGACAAAGATTCAGATGAAAGTGGTAAATATGGAGAATGAGACCCTGGTGCAAGGGTAATGGGGGTGGTTTGTTAGGGTTTTTGGCTACAATTTCCATAGTTCCCCTAACAAATATTTTGAGTAATGTGAGCAAGAAGAAGGGAAAACTAATGAGCATCCTATGTTTGAGGTGGTTTAACAAAAGAAACTAATAAAAATAGAACACTTTAAACCTCCCCTCAAGAGTGATGTACTTCATTAAAACCAAACAAACTTGGTCCCATGGTTTTGGCAACTTGCTCCATTCAAACCCTACGCGTAGCTTGACTGGTGCTTCATTTTCGCAGAAGAAGATCTAAAGACTCTCCAAATCCTGAACCTTTGTATGTTTTTTGAGTTTTTGACTCGAGCATGACAGCCCCATGGCTTTAGCAATGACCTCCTCATCAATTTTGAATGAGATGCCACCAACATTAACCCTTCTATAATTCCAGAAGCTTGCAAACTAAGAAAAGATATATTTGTCATCCCTTACAAGCTCTCCATTAAAGGAGCGATTCCTCCCTCCACACAAATATGCTAGACCAGGGGTTCCACCTAAATTCTTTGCTAGATCCTGGCTCGGTTCTAACCTAGTCCCCTCCCATTTTCACACTTGAATAAAAAAAATTCACCAAGGTAATCAAAGTGGGAAAATTTTCAAATTGCAAATGGGTAATGCACACAACCCATTTATCACCGTCGTCATAAAAATTTGAAACTATTGCCTAATTAAGGTAATAATATTTTCACATGTACCAATAGTCATTTCCAAGGTGTTTAGGGCCATGGGGCCATAGTAAATATCAATTAAGTACAAGGCATAACCAAAATTCATAATTACATTTAGCATATCATTATTAGTAGGTTTGATGGTGATTTTTGCCTCATGCACATTTCTAAAAATGTGGTTCAAAACATGGGCTTCATACTTGTGACAAGACAACACAAAGATCGTGAAAAGACCATCCAAGCATCACTAACACCCCTAACCACAACCCAATTTTCCTCCCACACCCCTCCACATCATCATGCATATTCCACATCATTATGAGACCCAAGTTGTAATACCAAGTGTTCCCTTCTATGATAGAAATGTTAGATCTCATCATTAATAGTAGTTTTTTTTTGTTCCTCAAGGATAATCCCTTGGATGTTCACAGGGAGAGCCCCCATACTTCTCCAACATTTGGATAAAACCTAGGAAGAGCCCAGGTTGGCCAAAGAGTCAATCACCATATTCTCTTCATAGAAAATGTAGGTCAGTTTCCTTCTCTCAAGTTTAGTGAGCAATATTTTTGTATCCAATAATATGTCCTAGATACTCCACCCTTAGAAATGATTGTGATTGATGGAGTCAATCACAGCCTTAGAGTCTCCTTTGATGTGAAGGTTTTTTATGCCAAGATTGACAACAATTTTAACTCCCTTGAGCATTTTTGTTGCCTCAGTTGTCATAGAGGTCTGTATCCTAATGCCACCAGCATACCCAGCCACCAAATCGTGTTGTTAATCTCTATGTTAAGAATCAAAGCTTGCAAGTGTATTGTAAACATTCTTGTTAAATAATACATTGTTTCAAGATGTTTTTGAGGGTGGGGATTTTAGCCAAAAGATTTTTTCTCATCTGTTTTGGCGTCTCTTCTTTCCTATGTATGCTTCTTCTATTCTATTCTTAATTTATAAGTGTTATTTTACTACCATTATTTTGCTAAAATTTTCATAGATTTGAGATCTACATTTATTTCCTCTAAGGAAAAATGTGGGAAATGAATGTGTTTTAATTCTATTTTATGAACATAGTTTATATTTTACTATAGTTTATTATAATTGTTTGGTTTGTAAATCTTATGGTAGTAAAGGTACATGCATGTTAAATTTTCCTAAAATTCTATTATTACAATATAACATTTTTATTAATCAATATTTTGTATATACTACTATGATTAAGAAATTTTATAATAAATCACTATAAAAAATTCTTATGTTCATTTGAAATGGATATGCTCTTTCATTTAATCAACCCTAAAAATAAATCACTTTATTAACCTCACAAAACTAAAATAAAACCATTGATTGTGAAGTTTGTCCTTATAATACACTTAAAAATCATAATGTTACAAGTCCTTACTTTGTAATCTCCCAATATTGAATCTTATTTACATGTAACCATTTTAATATTAATGAGTTAAATTAATTAGGTTCTATATTTTCAGGGGATTTAACCCATTTATATTTTTAGCCATTTTGAGATGGAGAATAGGGCATCCTTCCTTGATTGTGTTGTAATAATAGGTTATTTTTCCACATGCTTGATGATTTGAAATTAATAAGATAATAATAAAGTAATATAAATTGAATTACACCTTTCTTACCTTTCTTACTCTTCATTAATGAGAAATGAGGAATTAATGTTGATTGGATATGAAAAATGGTCCCCTCTCCTTTTTGATGTATGTAAACTCAATTTTGATGGTGCTTCCAAAGGAACCTAGAAATATGGATGGGGATAGATACATAATTACAAATTGTGTTGGAGGGTTAGTAGTATATTCCTCCTTGTTTATCCCTTACAAGAAAAAGAATGAGATGAAAAAGATGGCATCAATGGAAGGCCTAAATTTGTGACTCCAATTATATCTCCTCACTTTAGAGGTTGAAAGGGATTGTTGTAGGGAATATGTGTGGACGTCTAGGTGGAAAATAAATAATATACTTAGGGGGTAAGGGATTTATATCAAATAGATTAGGGAATAAACAATTTCACTTAATATAACAGGGAATTACATTGTCTTACAAACTTATTGGCCAATTTTAGAGTCAACTAAGACACCTTTGTCATAGTGTCTATGTCCAAAGAAAAAAGGTTCAAGTCTTAGCTTTTCCATCAATTTAATACAATTTTTTTAAAGGAAGATCCATTTAGTAATACCCAAAATCTTTTTCAAAATGGAGCCATTAAATCTCTTATTTTCTTCACATTGTTGTATATTGTAATCATAAAATAAAAATAATTTAAAAAATTATTGTGTTATTAAACTCAAGGGTGATAATTCAACATGTTGGTAAAAATTTGCATGTGTTTTTAGTTAGTAAATTATGGTTAAAATTATTTGTATTATTATTTATGGGACACAAATAATTAAGCTTGCACATTACTTCTCTCTTCCCTTTACACCTACAATGTAATCCCCACTATAATGAGTACTATTGGCCCATATTGATAAATGACCATTGTTTTTTATATAAATCTTGTTGGAAATTCAAGCTATCAATAGTTGTGATGTGAAATTACTTTTGGAGTTTTATCTCAAAACGACAACTTAGGATAAATTTTGTAATTGTAGAAAAATAAGGCATGGACATAATTTAGAGGATTATTTAGCCCAATGAAAGTATGAAAACCTTGGATTGAAATAAACATGAATTCATTTTTTTTAAATGATTTAAATATGATTTGGTGCATATGATAATATACATGTTTGTCTATTTTGATGATGATTAATTTTTATACAGAAAGACTTCATCCTAGAAAAACTTAATCTTAAACTCTTACTAAAGATTGAAGATGGTAACTTGAAGGAGAGATACACATAGGTTCATATCAAACATAAATATGAAATCCTATTATAATAGCTTTAATTAATTCAATTCTTTTGTGAAATTTGGGAAACTATAGATATTTGTCTACAAACTTTGGAAGATAAGCATCTACTTAAGTCATTCATCAAAGATATATAGTCTACAATTTACACTTATCACATTTTATCAATGAGAGCATAATGGGCCCTTTTTTCACTCTAAGTCCTCCACACCATAGAAGTATTCATCTTAATTTCATCGCCATCAAAATTCCCTTAAAAGGAACTTTATTTGAAGAATCTTCTCCATAAATAAGGCCAAACTTATAAGTGGAATCAATACTTACATATGCTTCAACTAAGTAATGTATTTAGCATCTCCTCTTAAACAATCTTGTTTCCCACTAAATATTGAATTGGAATAACATAGAGTCTCTCCAATCAATCCCTAAGACTCTCCTCCTCATCATTATTAATAATCCTCCTCTTCAAATTAGGAATCCATCCAAATGATTATATGACCAATAACATGATCTTATAAATTATAATCTTTGGAATAGTTAGAATAGCCCATCATGATGCACTTAGGACCAAAGATCTAACTTTTTCCTTTTCTCATCTAAAATATTGTCCCAAGAAATACTACCAAACAATTTGTACTAAATTACAATGGCCTTTCTACCAAATCACTTTTCTTGAGGTCTCATATCACGAAAAAGTTTCTTGTATCCAAATATAGTCAGTTCTTCCTTCTTGCTAATTTTTTTATTAGTTATTATAGTTAACTACCTTTTGCCACATAATGCTTCACTTAGATTAATACTCTTCCAATGTGTGATTAGCATACTCTCCTTCCTAAAATTGAGTAGAAGGAGATAGGACAGAGTTGTGAAATTGGAGACTATGGGTTGGTGCTAGGGTTTGGGTAGTTGTTACTGCTATTGTAGTAGCTACATGGGGATTGGGCATGGATGGTGGCATAGTCTCCCCATTGGCATGGCTAAGACCTATGATTTGTTTCCTTTGCATGTTATATTTGAGTGGAGTTTTCTCAAGATTTAGTTTTTGTCTGTGTTGTTTTGTCTCTTGGTTTGTATAGGTGGTTTTTGAGATAGTTAAGTACTTGGGTGCTTTGTGGTTTTCTAAGTGAAGGTTTAGAGACTATTGTCTGCATGGCAGCCTTAAGGGGTCCTAAGGATCCCTCAAACTTATCTTGATATTGACTTGACATTTTGATGGAGGAACTAATTTCTACTATGGACAACACGTTGGTGGGTAAGTTATTTTCCTTTAGACCAAATATTGACTTAGTGCACACATGGTTTGTTGTGGTATGGAAGTTGAAAAATAATGTTTATATCAATGCAATGGTGGATGGTTTTTTCTTGTTTCAATTTTCTAATAATGAGGATCTTATTAAAGTGCTTATAGAAGGCCCTTAGTTCTTTGACAAGGGGCATATAAATAATTTGTCCCTTTATAAGTACAAGTTTAGTTTTGACCCTTCTACTGATCTTTATTTGGTTGCCCCTACTTGGGTTCATCTGCTAGGATTTCCTATGGAATTTTGGAGCCCTAATATTCTTCAAAGTTTTTTCTAACTCATTTGGGAAAATTTTATCTATTAATAAAGTTACCTTGCAAAGATCTAGACTCGTGTTTACTAGATTCTATGTAAGTGTTGAAATGCAAAAAGTTCTACCCACATAAATAACCCTTCATTCAAAGTTTGGTAACTGGGTTCAATTGATCATTTATGAGAATGTTGGCTTTTATTTCCCAAACTATAACATATATGGGAATTTAGTGGATAAATGCCATAATCCAATCTCTGATAAGGAAGAAATAAAAAATAAAGAATTTTTGAGGGAAGAGTCTCCTTCTAAGGCCCTAAGGAGGAAAGAGATATCTTAGTTGAAACCCAAGATGTTGTAAATTTGTATGTGCCATAGAAGGTGGAAGGGATTAAAGAGGTTGTTGGATCTCCTCATATTAAGGATATCAATAATAAATTTTCTTCATCGATTGAAGATCAGTAGAAGGAATGCCAAATGCAGAAAAATCATGGTGTAGTAAAGCATAAATAAGAACAAAAGAGGGAATGCCAAACCTTGAAGAAGGACGTTCTACAACAACATAAGGTAATTGATGGGGAGCTTCCTTTAAGGACATTTTCTTGGAAGAAGGTGAATTGATTGAGAAGTTAAAGACTGTGAAAGTTAAACCTCTTGAAGATAAAACTAAGGATTCAATAAAGGACATGTTTGGAATAGATAAGGTGGTCTACATATTTAGCTCTCAAAAGAGTCAAGAGGAGAATCAACTCTTGAAGGGTCATGAGGACAAGAAAATATTGCAAGGTCAAGAGGAAACTCTAAACCTGTAGATTATTGGTGAAAAATATATACTTTTTGGTTATGCCTGGGATCTCAACCTTCCCCTTCTTGTTTGACAACTTATTGTACTAATGAGGTGGAAAAGAATCCTATTTAAAAAGGGAGAAAAAATACAACTAGAAAAAATTGGATGTGGGTGGTGATTTTAAACAAGGGAGACCTACCTAGAGAGAAACCCACTCTAGAGAAACAATAAGATTTGATATGGGGAAAAAAGGACACTATAAAATATTTTAGGGTCATGAAAACAAAAGAAATTAATTATTAAATTTGGAAAGGGGGAGGTTTGCCTCACAACATTGAACAACTGATCAAATTTTATTGTCCTCATGAAAATATTATCCTAAAACATTAGAGGACTATGTATTCCTCATAAACAACATCTTCTTAAGAGTTATATCATTGATAATAATATTGATATCCTTCTTATTCAGGAAGTGAAGATGGTTGAATTTATTTTTCTTAGATTGTTGGTAAAATTTAGCCTGCCACTAAGTTTTGTTTTAGTCCAACAAAATAGGCTTTATGTGGGATTGCTACCTTGTGGAATCCTCTTTTTATTTTTGGTGCAAAGGTGAGTAATTTTAAGAATAACTTGATAATGTATTTTACTAATCTTAATCATATTGACAATTGAAGTTTGATTAATGTTTATGCTCCCAATTTTAAAAATACTAGAAATTAGTTGTGGGATAACCCAACCAATTAAATCAATGGTTAGACTAATTATAATTGGATGATTATGAGAGACTTTAACACCCCTATTTTTCTTTCTTAAAATATTGGAGGGCTAGATCAGTATGGTGCACTTTGCTAATTTCTTGTCTATTATTGGTCTTATGGATATTGAGCTACAATATATCCAATTTACTTGGTCTAATAGAAGAATGGAGAAAATCCAAATATTCAAGTCAAGATGAATAGATTTTTGATCTCTAATGCTTGGAACATTATTCCTAATCTCAATCTTGAGGATCTCCCAGGAGTGGGATTTGATCATAATCCCATTCTTCTGTAATGGTAAATCAAGAAAAGACCCTTAACCTTTTAGGTATGAAATAATGTAGACTTCTCACTTGGACTTTAGGCAATTAGTCTTAGATTGGTGGAATAGCCTTATTCAGGGTACTCTTATGTTCTATTTGGTCAGAAATATTAATTTGGTTAAAAATAAAGTTAGGTGCTAGAATAGATTCTCTTTGGTAATATATTTCATAAAAAAGGATCAACTACCTAAAGATATGAAGGACATTTAGGATAAAATGGTTGTTGGAGCTTGTGGCATGGAGACTTGTTTAAAAGAGAAAGACCTCAGAGAGGAATGAAAAAGAATCAAGGTAGGATAATAAACATTTTGAAATTAAAAATTTATAGATTCAATGGCTTACAGAAGGGGATAGGAATACTAATTTTTTTCATGAATCTTCCCTCAAGAACAATAGGAGAAATATTATTAGAATTTTGGTCAATGGTGATGGTAGCATCATAAATATTGATGAGAATATTGTTGGTGTTGGTGTTTCCTTCTTTAAGGAGACCCTTCAAGATCATTTTGAGGAAACATGTCATTAGCATGAAATTTTTGAAGTGGCTCCTAATGTGCTAAGTGTGAGGGATAATGATAAAATGGTCAAAGAAATGTCTAAGGAAGAAGTGAGGGTTGTTGTCTTCTCCTTTGGATCTTATAAGGCCCCTAGTCCTAATGGTTTCCCCCTTCTTTCTTCTAATATTTATGGGATACTATTAGACAAGATCTTGTAGCAGTTGCTAGAGACTTCTTTAGGTCTAGAAAAAATTTAAAATATCTCAATACTAATTTTATTGTCTTGGTACCTAAAAGGAAGAAGTGACCAATTTAGTGGACTTTAGACCTATAATTATTTGCAATAATTTTTATAAAATATTTTCTAAGTTGGTTTTTTATAGAATTGAACCTTTCCTTCACCTTCTTATCTCCTAGAATCAGAAAGACTTTGTTTCGAGGAGGCAAATTCTAGATGTTGTCCTCATTACTCATGAAATCATTCACTCTATGGAAAATGATAAAAAAGATCAGGTATGGCTCTAAAATTAGACATTTCTAAAGCTTATGATAGAGTGTCTTGGTCTTTCATGCTTTTTGTTCTATTAAAGTGGGTTTAAAAGAAAGATTCTATATACAATTAAAGAATGTTTGACTACTTCCAAGTGCTATGTTATGTTTAATAGTATTACTAGGTTTTTTCTCATCTGATAGAGGTATAAGGCATGTCAAACCCATCTCCCCTTATATTTTCATAATTGTTGTTGAAGTCCTGGGAAGAAATATTGATAAATTGATTCAAAGTAGAGTCATCGAGGGGGTTAATGTTGATTCTTTCTTACCTCCTTTATCTCATCATCAGGTTGTAGATGATACCATTATTTTTGGGCCTTTTACTCTTTGGAATCTATACAATAGGAAAACGTGGAATAATTATGCTAAAGCTTCTCATTAGTATATTAATTACACCAAGAGTCTTCTCTATTTTTTCAATACTGGAGTAGCACTTAAAAATAATATTATTAGAATTATGGGGTGTCAACAAGATGACCTCCCTACTACCTATCTTGGCCTCCCTTTTTCTAATAAGAATGCAGGAAATAACTATTGAAATTACATTGTTGAGAGAGTCCAAAAAAATTGGTTGGATGGAAAGGAAAATTGCCGAGTCAAGTTGGAAAGTATCAATTGCTTAAATATTATTTACAAAATGTACCTATATACTATATTTATTTATTCAGTATTCCCAATTTCATGTTGGAGAGGATTGAATTTTTTTTTAAAAATCTCTTTTCAAGTACTATAGAAAAGAAGATGATTGCTCTTATAAATTGGGAGATTGTCTGCAAAATTAAAAAGAATGGAGGATTTGGAATTAGGAGGTTGCAAACATTTAACAGATACTCACACTTTAAGGTTGGTTGGAATCTTCTTGTAAGTGATAAATATTGGACCCTTATTGTTAAAGCAAAGTATATGGCAAATAGGGACCATTATTGTTTCCGGTGTTCTCCCTCTCTCCCTTATGACTATAATTTGGAACAACTTTTTGAAAATATTTCTTTTGCAAAAACAAGGTTTGTGTTGGAGAGTGGGAGATGGTAAAAGGGTTAACTTTTGGCAAGAAAAATGGTGTGATGGCCCTTTGTTGTCTTCTATCCATATTTTTTTTGGTTTGATGGGTCAATTGATAAGATTGAATGCTATGTAATTGCATGGTTATATATAGTGGAATTGTATAATTCCTAAATGGAAGGATTTTATATTATAGGTGACTAGGAGGCAAGAAGGGAGGAATGATTTGATTGATCGATTTTTAAAGAAAATAGGAGAATGCAAATTTTTTGGTCTCTCTAGAGAGGATGAATTTGTTTGGACTCCCCACCCTTCAGGCTATTTCTCTATGAATTTGAATTATAGAATGATTTATAAGGATATCAATAACCCTTCTTTTGACTAGAGTTTGATATGGAATAATAGAATCCTCCCTAAAATCAATTGCTTCTAGTGGGATGCTTCACACAATAAAATTCTCACTCTTAATAATCTTGTTAAAAGGGGTTTTTAACCTTTATATATATATATATATATATATATATATATATATATATTATGTTGTTCTGAGGAGAAAATAATGGAGCATCTCATCTTTAATTACAATTTGCTCAAAAATTTTGGGAGGAGGATTTGAGTAAGCTTCACGTCTTCTGGACTTCTTTTGCAATTTTTCAGATATTTTGTTAGAATTTGGATTCTCAATTCCCTTTTTATCCACCCAATTACTAGGGAAGTTTGGAATCAAATTCTTCTCCATGTTGCTTGGGGCCTTTAGAAGGAACACTAATAGAATTTTTAGATAGAAAAAAATGGAAAACATATGTGTTTCATAGTATAAATGATGTACTACATTAAGTTTGGTGTTGCTAAAAGACTACATTCTTCTCTAGAACTAAAAATCAATCAAATTTGGGGGATAAATCAAGACCTTGGTTAATTTAGCCAAGAGCCTCTTGAGGAAGCATACTAAGTGAAAATATCCTTAGAAGGGGTGGGTTAAATTAAATTTTGATGGATGCTCTAAGGGAAATCTTGGTTAAGTTGTTGTTGGAGGAGTTATAAGAGATGATAAAGGGTTCACAATTAAAGGTTTTGGTAGAAACATTGGTTGCAAAACAAATAATGAAGTGGAAGCACTGTTGAAAACAAGGTGGAACTAAGCTGCAATATTAACTTATGTATGCGAATTCAAATCTGAAAATAATATTACCAAATGTGATTTAATGTATGTGATTGCACATTCATCATAATAGAAAAATCAGAAAACAAATATGACACCAAATTTACGTGGAGAAACCCTTTTGGAAAAAAACTCCACATTAGAAAAGAGGGCAAGTATATTATTTATATTCAAAACAGAGATACACCAAAATACACTTCCTTGTTGTTCTACAAATCAGATGCTTTCATGCACACCTGAAAATAACACAAAATGCTACTACCATCTCAAGACTCCAATTTATAGAACTTGTGGGAGGAAAAACCACAATGGTAAACTGAAACAAGAGGTGTTGAAAACACTTACAAAAACCCATGCGCCTTCCTTGGAAAACCAAGACTCATGATAATAAATTAATTAAATGTGAAAAAGGCCTCAACATAGGCACCTAACCCATAACCCCTTCAACTTCTAGAATTCATGATGCTCCACTAACTGTTCAACTCTTGGGTAGCAAACCAATGGACACCTGTTTCCCTCCAAAATTGGCTCCCCACTCAAGACTCTTCATATTCCCAATGTGCACACCTAGGAGAGAGTATTTTGACCTCTAGTGATGTGTAACCCATGCCCCTTCCTTGAAAACCAAGACTCCATGATAATAAATTAATTAAATGTGAAAAAGGCTTCAACATGGGTGCCTAACCCATAACCCCTTCAACTTTTGGCATTCAGATGCTCCATGACTGTTAAGCTTCAAATGGCCACCAATGGACACCTGTTTCCCTCCAAACTTGGCTCCCCACTCAAGACTCTTCATATTCCCAATGTGCATGCCTAGGAGAGAGTATTTTGTCCTCTAGTGATGTGTAACTCCATGCCCCTTCCTTGGAAACCAAGACTCATGATAATAAATTAATTAAATGAAAAAGGCCTCAACATAGGCACCTAACCCATAACCCCTTCCAACTTCTAGAATTCAAGATGCTCCACTAACTATTCAACTCTTGGGTAGTAAACCAATGGACACCTGCCTCCAAAATTGGCTCCCCACTCAAGACTTCATATCTCTAATGTGCACACCTAGAGAGAGATTTTGACCTCTAATGATGTGTAACCTCATGCCCCTTCCTTGGAAAACCAAGACTCCATGATAATAAATTAATTAAATGTGAAAAGGCCTCAACAGGCACCAACCCATAACCCCTTCAACTTCTAGAATTCATGATGCTCCACTAACTGTTCAACTCTTGGGTAGCAAACCAATGGACACCTGTTTCCCTCCAAAATTGGCTCCCCACTCAAGACTCTTCATATTCCCAATGTGCACACCTAGGAGAGAGTATTTTGACCTCTAGTGATGTGTAACCTCCACCAACATTAATTTCCCTCTAGAAAATGAAATTGCAATATGCCAAAATTAAATACATTGTTCACATGTCCCCTAGGACTCTTTGTAAGAAACATGGAGATAAATAAATAACATAGATTTGCAAGGAAAATGTCACTTAACATAACATGCACATGTTGTTTGCTGGGGTATTATAAGAACCATTTTACTTGGTTTTCAAAGAGTAGAAATTGAAGGGGATTCTAAGATGGTAATTGACTTGATACAAAACTCAAAAGTTCCTTTGTGGAAGATAATAAATTATATAGAAGACAATAGGTTTCTAATTCATAATTTTTCTCAAGTTCAAGTTAGCCATTCTTATATAGAAGGTAATAAAATTGCTAATGCTTTGGCTAACATCGGTTTTCAATTCAATGACTAGAAGTATTGGTCAAATAATAGGGAGCTCTTGGTTATGTTAAAGGATTCTTTATTGGATGATAAGTAGAGGCTTAATTTTATTTATAATGGACAATAGAAAGATGTTTGGGATCGAGTTAATTATTTTGAGAATAAGAAAAATGAAAAGGTATGGGAAGATTCAAAGATGTAATAATTTGAAAGTTAATAAGACTAACAACTTGAGCAACACTAGCTTAAATTTAATTGATTATGATGACAAGATATTGAAGGATGGGGACAAGATTATAAGTTCTAACTTTTTGAACTTATGGCATTATAGATATTTAGATACTTTTTTTTTGTATTAATGATAGTGCAAGCACTTGAAAATATACAATAGGTGTCATTTTTGTTGATGCAACATTGCATCAAACTACTGTACCTTTACAAAATTAAAGCCCTCGTGCCTTTACAGAATAACAATCATTTGTGTGTTGAGTGTAGAAGGATTTTACAAGATTGTATAGATCGTGTATGAACAAAATGTAATGCTAGTATACAAGGAAACAACGCTGTTCATATGCAGATTGCATAAAACATACAAAAAACTGTGCAATAAGGTATCACTATCGTTGGGTGCAAAGGGAGTCTGTATTTGATTTCCTCTTTGTTGCCATGAATAGTACCTTTTCTCAACAGCTTCATGAACCTAAACATGAAATCCACCATGGTAATGATTACCTATAGCATAAATAATGGATTTTTCCACAATATCTACAGCTGAAGCACCATGTACAATTTGAATGCCAACTGCCGCAACTCCCAAGAACTTAAGCCTGGGGATGTTGTATAGAACTCCATGTATACTATAGCCTGTGGATGTAGTATAAAGAGAGATCCTAACTTTGAATATATACACCTGTGAACTTTGCATAGGAGGAAGAATAAGGTAGCCAGTGAAAAAGGGAGTCCCTTGTAGCCAACACCTCATATGATACTGCTCCTGCTGCCCGGGTCAAGGTCACCCCACCCTACAAGAGTCTTTACCGCCAAAATTTCATCCCTGGAGAACACCTGCTCACTTTCCAGATTTTCATTTGTGTGTAGTCTCAAAACCCTGACTTGGAGTTTCTCTTCATTGACCTTAGCTTTCCCATTGAACTCTTTCTGAAAATTGTCTAGTGCAGTCATAAAAGAGGCCAAACTATGTAGACCCACCTGCCAATTATGCTCGAACCTGCCTCCATTTTGATTAACAAGTAGTACCCTGAGAAACTTTCCCTCTGCGCTCTTCACAATCATCACAACCTGCGAGGAAATGTTGAAAAGGATGAGTCTTTTTGAAGACTCAGTAAGGATCCTTCTCTGACCATTAAACTTTTCACTGTTTCTTTCCTTCCATAATTGCCACAAGATTTCATTAGAAAGACAGTGCCAAAAAAAATTAATCTCTTTGCCTAGTTTTTTATCATTGCATAAAAGAACCTCTTTCCAATCAATTTTTCCATTAGTTTTCTAGATTAGCATGTTGTTACAAAAGAGCTTCTAGATTTCGTTTGCATACAAACAATCAAAGAATATATGTTCAACAGTTTATGGGGTTCTGCAAATTTTACACATTTCAATGTCATCATGTTTCCACTTGATAGGCACTCTTTGTAATATTATTAACCATCTTAGACAAGCCTTTTTGGGGTCAAGAATAGAGGACTATTTTGAGATGAACATTTCATGCCACTCTTTATTACTCAGATTTACTTGCCAAGCCCTGTTTAGGTGTTCAACCAGGGAATTGTTGTGTATTAGTTCTCAGTAGATGGTCTTTGCCTGAAGTGCTTTTAAAGGGGTGTTGCCTTTCCAAGAGATTTTTTCAATAGGATTTTTTCCTGAACTATTAGGTTCGAGCGGGGGTGAAGCCTCATAGGCTTGCTTTAGCACAGTATACATTCCTAATCCAGATGGGGGCAGCTGAAACTCCATTTGCAAATCTTCCCACTTCTTTATCTTACCATCAACTAAGACATTCTCCAAGGTATTAACTCCAGCTGTTGCCCATTTTTTGGCAGAACAACCTTGTAGCAGGGCCAAAGGATTTCCATTGTGATCCAAATTCCACCAAATGGAGCAACCAAGATGCCATGGATTGCCATTATAGCTAGTCGATAACGTGAAAGTGACATGCTTTTTAACCAACTCCCAAACCTTCCAGATGCTCTTAAACACTATAGAACCAACAAGGACCATGGGGTGCTTTGATAGGAGAAGATCGCTGAAAGGTAGATGCCTCCAAGACTTGGCTTGTTTGGGGGTGCCTAACCAAATATTGTTTTTGATTAGCACTTTCCAAGGTTCATTGTCCTCTAGTGCCTTAAAAATCCACTTACTAGCTAGAGCAATTCCTTGTTTCTCTAGATCCTTTAGCCCAAATCCCCCTTGATCTTTTCCCATGCAGCACCAATCCCATCTGACTAAGTGCTTCTTCCTTTTTCCTTTGCCATCAGCCCAAAGGAATCCTCTGATCTTTTTTTGTAGTTCTTTTAATTGATAGCTATTAAAAAACCACACTAAAGCATAGTAGACAGAGTATGAAGAATTTTTTTTTTGACATACCTGAAACCTTCCTGCTAATGACAGGTACTGCCTATTCCATCTGTCCATCTTTTTCTCAATTTTCTCTTTGATCCAAAACCACATGTCCTTTAGACATGGGTTGACTGCAAATGGGATGCCAAGGTATCTTACTTTCCTATTAGGTCCTCCCCACTAAAAATCAAATCTTTGCAACCAATCAAGCGGCTTATCTAACCACCCCAGTATTATAGACTTTGTTCTGGATATTTTTGCACCAAAGGCCTGACAATAGAGATTGAGTTTATACAGTAAATTCTCCACGTTTTCTTCTTCTAGATCAACAAAAAGTGTTGTATCATCCGCAAACTACATGTTCAACAACTCGTTGTCTGGCAGGCATAGCCCCTTTACCCTTGGAGTTAATAGAATGTCTCTCAACAAGAAGTGCAAAGAATCAGAGGCTATCACAAAGAGGGCAGGTGCAAGAGGGAAACCTTGCCTTATAGATCTTTCTAACTTGAAAGGTTC
>VDFB02276167.1:68250-133382 GCA_007258455.2 Sequoia sempervirens | reverse complement strand
CTCAATCAAGGGGACCTGTTATAAAGTTAGTTATACTTATTGATCTGTTGCAGAAATGTGTCTCTTGATAGTTACCCATCACCGTATATTTATCTGATGTCCAAATCTGTTATAGTCATCACATATCCTTATTATTCTGTGTCATTACTCATGGATAGCTCCCATTGGAATTAAAAAGAACTGGATGTCATGCCCCCACAATTGCAATACTAAATCTTGGCTGACTAGTATAAAGAAGTTATTTATTTATTTTATTTTTTTAATAAAATCAACTTAAATTACCCATAGGTGGCCGACCTTACTCATCAGTTTTATATATAAACAGCACAAGACAAATCAGTGTATGGAAAGAATAGTACAGTGACAAAATGTGAGCAAATAAGGAGACAACGATTACAATTGTCAATGAGTGGTTACATATTAGACAAAAGACATATCGATTCATTCATGATAATAAGGGATCGATTGACATTAGAAAGAACAGTGATTATTATTAACAGGTGCAGCGATTAGTTTAAGGGCTGCGATCTCCCTCAAAGCAGATCAGCGATAATATTAATAAATATTAATTATCCCTTAAGCGATTAGGAGATAATATTAGTTATGATCATTAACAATGGACATGCCTCTTGGACAAATGCATACCATGAAGGGGGGTGTCTCTTAGCCTTTCGTAGATATAAGAAGAAGTGAAGTCAGTAGCAATCAGCATGGAAAAAAGGAATAAAAGGATCTATTTCTGAGTATCAGCAGATTTATTCAGGAAGAATATATGAGCAGATTGGGAGATAAAGAATGGAGGTTTCTGGAATAGAATATCAGAAGAGAAATAAGCAGATCTAACACAGAAATAAGGACATATCAATAAAGAAGAATGAATATTATTTGAGCAGAAATATATAGAATGGAATATAATCAGATTTAAGGCAGATATATGAACAGCAAATAAGGACAGGAAGAGGAGGAGTATTTCCTGAGCATAGCAATATGATCCTCAGATTTGGAAGAAGAAATATGTGGGAAGAAGTTGGCTCAAGGAGAGATAAATGAAGATAAGTGATAAATCAATAAGAGTTGTAAATTGGATGTAATTCAATATACATATATATAATGAATACACACACACACACACACACACACACACACATATATATATGATGAAATATACACATATATAATATGATTATGCACTAATGATGCTTGCAGCAATTATTAATCCTTATTAGTAATTATTCATCTAACTTAATCTATTTGATTCTCTTTAAGCAATATCTTCTAAATATTAGAACAAATCGAACAACAAGGAAATTGGAGCAAATCAGACATAATTATCTGCACTCAGCAGACAAGGGCAGAAGTCAGCATTTATTAATACGTTTGCATCCTAGAATATAGCAGTCTTATATTAGCTAGTATTGTTGTATGCTCTATCATGATTATTGTATGGAATGATATATTTATTATTGATATGTTTTGTGTTATTTTTCTCATCAAGCAACCATGAGGAGGAATGGGGAAAATACCAGTAGGGTGAGCAGATACTATACTTCTAAGTATGCCACTCTATGATGGATGACTCTGTGTCTGCCACTTAGGGCCAGGGGGGGTGAGTGTCCGCCCTTGGGCTTAGAAAGAGGATGTCTACAGACCTCCTATGGTAGTTCTTTCCCCAATCTCTACATGGATTGGTTGTTGGGATGGATAAGGATGGATAGGGAAAGCAGATACATGTGTATCCACATAGTATGCCACCCCATGTTGGATGACTGTGTGTCTGCCTCTTGGGGCCAAGAGGGATGGTATATCTGCTCTTGGGCTTAGCATGGGAAGCTTCAGGCGGGTTTATCATGTTTATCATCCAAGTCCTATTATGATTAGACTCCCACTATGCATTATGGGTATTGTATAGTTTATACAGTTTTGAAATAATTATATATTTTTACATGGTTTAAATGGATAAGACATTTATTATATTTTGATCACATGAATTATATTTTCAATATTGTTCAACATGATTGCAGGACCTAAACCAAGTTTTATATTGCTTCAAGCATATAATTGGTTAGTTATAACCCTAACCACATTAAAATTTTGATTCCAGGGCAAGATTTAGGGCAATCCCAAAAGGGGACATTACACTGGAAGAGCAACTTTCATCTACACCAAACTCACTAGTTCTAGACTTGTAAACAGCTCTTTAATTGCACCTCTTCATACAAACATTATTTCAGATCCATGAATCGAAGTCAAGTCATACTAGTACAACTCCTTACTCAACATGAAAGTAAAAATCATTGCCTGTATATGAATCAAAGTAAGAGCATCATAGTAAACATGAAAACATTAGAATCAGGTGTACAACTACTGGTTAAATCAGTGATGCTATATTTACTCTCACAGTAAACATAATAACATTTAAGTCATAGGCAGATGCAAATTGAGTACACAGGGATAAAGCCAATGCTAAAATATCTCTATAACAAGCATGTCTCCACAATCAATTTGCATCTTACATCCTTCATTTCACTTTCCCTCCATTTTTGAAACAAATAACAAGAAATTCAGTAGTATATCTTTTTCACAATCTCCAAGGATATTGTGATAAGCCCTTCTATACCAAAAACATTTAAAACAGCAAAAATGTTTAGATGAGAGCTGAGAATAGAATCAAATTGGCAACATCTACATTGCATGAATATGGATGAGTAATAATGTGGTTTCAGAATCTGATACAAACATGCGAAATCTTTGAAAAGACTTTGATACAATATATCTGGTATATTGCATATATAACACTATAAAAACTATATAAGAAGGAAATACTACAGAACATATAAAAGAAAAAAATTCCAGCCGAAAATCCTCTAAATAAAGCACAAAGATGAGCAGCACGTTGGATTTCTATGTAATGAAATAGTTTAATTATTTTTTTTCATTTCTGTTTTTTTAAATTATAGAAATGGAATTGTGGGTTTAGATGGTAGACTCCAACAATGGATAACTGCATGAAGCTTTTAAATGATTAATTTTCTAAATCAAATGGATAAAAAAAATAGTGAGACAGGATTCCAACAATAAAAAGCCAAAGTGAAATCAGAAAGAATATACGGTTGCCATGAGGAACATAAAGAAAAAGGAATGGGAACTCTAGGATGAAGAAACCAGAAGACCTCCTACCATATTCTTTTAGCTTCAACAAGTAAATACTGTTTACCCTAGGAATTCTCACTTTGTAATGTTATGGTTGCTTGGAGCTTTTTGAATTGCTTTGTCTGACAAATAGATAGGATATATCATATAAGTAACTGTTGTAATCCTATAAAATTCATTGAAAGTGGTTCTTCTTTTCCCCTCCTTGTAGAAGGTTTGTAACTTTGGTTTTGTTTACCCTCGAAATTCTGAAGTTGGTAATGTTATGGTTTAGAGATTATTTTAATTTCTGTCTCACAAATAGATATGACATAAGTAACTGTGTAATCTTTGAAATGCATTCAAATTGATTCTTTTTTTTTTACTTGAAGGTTTATATTTTTTGTTTTGTTCTATGCCCCTTTAAGCTCCAATGTAAATTGTTATTTGTAAAGTCATGCAAACATATTTTTAAAAATTCATGCCCAAACAGGAACTTATGTAAGTTGCTTTATCTTTGCAGACTGAATGACGAAATGAAAGGCACAGGAAATCTAGCTGCTCAATTGTATCCTACAATTGCTATCCCTAGCCTCTTGAATTTGCTCAAATGCTTATATAGTTTAACTATAACTTTCACTAAATACAATCAAATTCATAAAAGAGTGAGGGAACAAAAAATATAAATGAAATTGTGGGCTTCGATGGTATACTCAAAATTTGATAACTGCATGAAGCTTTTAATTGCTAACATGGTATTTGAGATAAGTTTTGGTCTTAGGTATCCACAATTCAAGAAACATCACCATGGTAAATAGTTGAGAGAACTTGGTGATATTCCAGAAAAAGAGATCTTGGTGTTCATTCCTATAGTGAAAGAAGAATAGATTTGGGAAAACTCATTTGATCACTTTTTAGAAATATGAAATGTTTAAATCAGCTATATAGAAAAATACGAAGATTGGCAAGCCTTAGTCCTTTTGCTGGCAATTATATATACAAACCTGCTATAAGTTTCCATAGACAGTAATGGATGTTGTGTACTTGCAAAATGTAAATTTCTCTACACTTATGTTGTACAGCTGTACTCCTTGTGCCAATTTTACATCTTCCATAAGGGCTGTATTTTAAAGATCCATCCCCTGGCTCTTATTACACTTGGAAAATGCAAATCTGATAGACGTCCTGGGCCAAAGTGAATAGATTGGATAGATGTATAGGGTTAGTGTTCAATGCAACCTATTCAATTGTAAGGATAAAATCCTAAATGCTAAAAGTACATATAAAATCTACCGAAGATTTAGTGTAAGAGCTGGAGTATGGTCATCGCCAGAATCTGTTAAGAAATAGTTGCACCAAATTATGAAATTCCTTAATTAAAACTCTAGATTTATAATCCCATGCAAGCTATTCAATTGTAATTAACTTCAAGAATTTATTTACTCTATTATACGTTAGGATCCAAGATTTATTTTAGCACACAATGAAATCAAACCTTAAAAGAAAATGTTTATGATACTAATCTAAAAATTTAATCAAACAACACTAATATTACTCTTCAAAACTAAAACATATACTCAACATTTGATTTGTGATCTTGCATTCTTCAAGCAATGAAACCAATGAGATCAACTCTCCAAAATTCGTTCTAGTACTCTCAATCCTTACCAAAACTTTCACAAATCTTCTTACACCTGACGGGGAGAGGGGGGGACGGGGTGGGGAGTTGATGGGTCCCTCCATTACATCTGACTGTTGAATAGGAAGTGCCAACTACTAATTTTTAACTCTTCTCTGCTGGCTTGCATGTCTTCAAATTACTAAACTCTTGAATATTATTTAATCAGAAGTTTCAGCTCCCTAAGAAAAATCTTAACTCTATAAATGGAGATAAATTTAAAATATCAGTAGTCTATATAAGTGAAACTGACAACAATACTTATATAAATGGTACTAGAAATTTAAAATCCTATTAATAGGAAAGCAGTGTTATTTTTGAGGCAATATACGTTATGGAGTAAAAATAATACTGTACAAGCCGTGGCAAATGAGCTTCAGTAAGTTTTAAAAAATTAAATATAATACTGTGGTCTATTTCAATATTATATTAGTGTATTCTTTGTTTCTATTTTGGAGTATGATATCCCGCTGAAGTTAAATTGCAGGTAATATTGTGTTCTATTTTAACATTGTCATATTAACACATTACTCAGGGCTGCAATATGTATTTTTAGACATACCATGTAATTCTTGACAAAGAAAAGAAAATCATTGAAGCGAACTGTAGACCACTTGGATTCCTTGGTGACACGGCACCTTCCATGTACATGACGACTTGTATTTCCTAAAAAGTCCAAGCAACTGCTTTATTTGTTCAGGGAATTATAGATTTTCCAGATCATGATAGTTTGTATTATCTTCCACTGAAATTTACCTCATCATTGTAATAATTCCTGCAATGTTGATTGTAATTTGTAGGGTACATCGAGTTCATATAAGCACTATGCTTTATAAATTTATTTCAACAAGGCTCATTTTTCATTTCAAAAAATTCTCTTGAAAGGTGTTGATAGATGTTATTCATTTTACCTGCATGATTTATCATTGACTTATTGTATTGCCTAATCATGAGCCTGTTTAATATGGCAGAATAGTGCATTGTTTGGTGCTAAAGATTAAATACTTGGGTTGTTTTTCAAGTGACAATGCACAAATTAAATATTTTATGGGCACACTTGCTATGCACTTGATATATACTTTGCTTTGGAAGTTTTAGCAAATTCTTAGAAATTATTGGCTCTCCTTGGCTTATACATATTGTTTGGCACTGTTTAAAATGCAAGCAGTCCTTGTAGCTTTTATATTTTAAACTCAAATATATTCCTTGAGTATTTCAAATTTGCATGGATCTATATAATTCAAACAGATGTTTTTGTGGTATGTAATATTAAGCTGTAAGCTTGTTAATCTCTTTACACCAAAGCCCCAATCATATGTGGAATTTTGTTATTAGCAATTCATGTTTAATGTATTTCTAATTTAAGATGTTTGAGTAGCTTTTGTGTACAATGATAGAATATTTTTGCTATCTATTTTGTTTTAATAGTTTTTATAACATAAGATGCTTGACAAATAACTTTGCTGTAAAGCATTGATAAGACTTTGATTTAACCATTAGTGGGTAATGCCATCGATTGAGAAGCTGGATCACATTGAAGTTGCATCTCGTCATTCAATAACTTTATCAATTATGATTAAAAGCAATGGGTGTGGTGCCACATTAGGTGGGTATAGAGTCGAGTTCTTTATCACCTAAAAGGAGGATATCATAGATAATCTAAAGGACGACACAATGACATGTCACCACATTACTAATAGGGAAACACAAGTTTAAATAACATACGCCTCTCAAAGGGGGAAACATAATACAATATGACAATATACAAGGGTGAAACCCCTTCAAACCTTAATGGGAAAGATGATTGGGAAAGATACATTTATTATCTCTATAGAAATGACTGATTTTGCAAAGTCCAATTCACAAATAATCAAATTTGCTGTGCATTCCTTTATGTTTATGTTGCTTGTCACAAAGGAAAATAAGATCACGCACATTGAAATATCTTTTATGAGCTTTTCTATCAAAAAAATTCTTGACATGTTCTTGATGTTTTGTGATCTTACCTACATATTTTGTCTTGTTTTTATAAGCTGTGTTAGGTATGTAATTTTTTTTTTCTAGTGGCTCTTTGAACTCATTATCCTCCCTTGCCAATGCCAACAATAAAGCTGAAAGCTCAAGGATGATTGACAATGCCACATTTGTGCCATACATGATTATTAATAGAGAAGTACCAATCACCCTCTTTGGAGTGATTTAGTTTGCCCACAAGGTGTCATACAACTCCTTGTGTCAGCTTTATTGATTAGTGTCAACCTTTTTTGAGTGATTACATTATAATATTCTTATTGTAAGACTCAACTTGTACACCACTTTATAACTAATAAATTGATGAGTGAGATAAAGTTATCCCGTACTCAAAGAAAAATCGCAATATCTCTTTTGAAGAAAAGCTTGATGCATTATCACTCACTATCTTACATTCCAAACCACGAGAATATTTTATTTCAAGAAGTCACAAACTATCTTTTAAGTTGCTTGCTTTATTGAAATGTCCTTAATCGCTTAATGCAATAGTTTGCCTCAATGAGAACATAAATGTACCCTTTATTATAATTTGGATTAAGAGGTCCAATGAAATCCAACACTCCTTGCGAAAAGGGTGCCTCTTTAATAACCAACTTATGAGGAATAACAACCATCTTAAGTTTTCCCACAAATTGTTGACTTGAAAATTTTGCACCACTCATAGGTATCATGGAACATGGCAGTTTAGTAATATTGTGCACTTAAGATTTGAATGCTATCACTCTTGAAGAAAAAGATTCTTCGACAAGCCTTATCATGAAAATTTTCTAGGAACATGTGTTGTTCCTTATGCATCTCTAGGATGTTCCATTCATAAAACTCTTTTATATAACATATGCTTCCAAAGTACAAACTCATGTGCTTTCAATCTCAATTCCTATTTTTCTACTTATCCATATGGTTCAAACAATCTCCATAAGTTATAATAAGCTATATTTGTATACCATTCATTCAAAGAGTTTGAAAAATAATACCAATTGTTGTTAAACTTCCCCTATATCCAAAACCTTTTTTATCTTTATTTTTATCTCTACCTTTTATGATGAGTTAACACAACCCTCATGTGGATCACTTTGGTTGGCTTGATTTCAATTCCATATTTGTGTACCTTTACAATCTAATAACCTCTATTTCAATCCATCCCTTGTTGCATAAGAATTGTGTTTATTGAAAGATTAAACAGACACCATGGTATGAGAGTCTTAGTGCTAAAAGATTCAAGTGTAGTAGTACCAAGATAAAATATTACAAATAATATAGAAGAATGCATTTCTAACTTCGGATTCTCATTAGTAGAGTGAGTTGAATCCTTTTCGCTAAGAGCCATACATATGATTGGAGCCTATTGATACTCTGACATTTGACGATCTTGAAGTCAGAGAGCACTATGCACAACCACTAGCTTCTCTAGTCACCTAGAGGTAAACCTATTCCTCTTAGTGGAGTGGATAAAGTCTTATGTGGACCAATTGCTCTTTGCAACAAAGGAACTAGCAACCTATGAGGAGGCAATTGACAAGCATCCTCAATTGTGGTGTATCCTTCTTGTATGATGTCCACATCCAATAGGGTTAGTTTGAGCTAATGCAGATATATCTATCTTTTGCTTTTGTTTACTAAATGTTGGAGCATGAAGATT
Organism: Sequoia sempervirens; assembly: GCA_007258455.2. NCBI lineage: Eukaryota > Viridiplantae > Streptophyta > Pinopsida > Cupressales > Cupressaceae > Sequoia > Sequoia sempervirens. The sequence goes on along the minus strand of VDFB02276167.1, from coordinate 124,905 downwards.
TTGTTAGATGCACATGATAACTTGGGGGTGGGGGTGCAGGTGGGGATGGGGGAGAGAGGGAGGGTGAATCACTTGTACATTAAGACATCAAAACCCTCATTAACATTTAGATTTATATTAGCCCTTAAATCTTTGACAACCATTAAACTCTTATCATGCATTAGCAAATATGAACATATGAAGTAGTAATGCAAACACATCCAAACACATAAGAACACCATATTTACGTGGAAAACTCAAGAAGGGAAAAACCATGGTGAGGATTAGCTCACAATATAAAGTAATAGCAACATCGAATACAATAGGCTCATTGTCAAAGGGCTCACAACCCAAAAGAAAGAAGGGCTCACTACCAAAGGACTCACTATCCAGAAGAAAGAAGATAGAAGGGGTGGCTCATTGGCAATTTTGAATTGCTAACAATGCATCTCTCTTATGCCGAAGGTACAATTCCACTAGAGCACAAACAACTCATTCAATAGACTAAAATATAGACACCTTTTGCTCCTGCATCTGGGAGTCAGGCATTAAAGCTTGCACTTAGATCACTACACTTGATTACTTTCACATCTTTCGCACTTCACACTTTACACACAATCCACACACCAACTTTCCTTGCATTCATACGACTCCAACTTGAAAAAATCTCAATTAGGTTGGCCTTAAGCAAACGTATGCACCTCAACCGTGCAACATCACATAGGTTGGCACCAAACACTTCCACAGTGTAATGAAGTGAAGGTAGACCACACCACAACTTAACTGGGACCCAAATATATACCGACATGCTTCTCAACACTTCCACAACCAACAATCATCTTTCGCACTTAGCGCTAGCATGCCAAGTTGGCCAAATCTGCACTAACAGTAACAAGTGACCACAAACATGCCTCTCTAGGTCCAAAAACATCTCACAGACCATACAACATTCCAAAAACATCTCAAAATATTCCACATCATCAGAAAATTCACCACTACTACTGCAACCACCTAAAACTTAAGAACACCTTTATTCTGTGCAACTAGACACATTGGCATAGACATCCAACTCACCAAACAACCTTGCAAAACACCACATCACTTGAAACATCAAGGAAAAGTAGATATAGACAATATAAGCATGTTTCTAGATCCGCAAGCCAAGAACCTTCACTGTGGAGAAATATGGAGTGATCTCATTTCTCCTAAACACCCTATTTCACCAGACAAACATGTCAAACAAAACTTTCACTGCAAAGCGGTCTAGAAACTAAAACTTTGGATATAGAACCTCAGAACACCTCTAATCATCATTTCCAAACCACATAGACACATCTTCAACCATGAATAAATGCGAAGCAAAACACTAAACACCACTCTGTCACACTAAACTCTCTTTTATTCAAAATTTCTCAAAAACATTTGGAAACCAGGTGATCCAATTGCATCAACAACACTATTAACATCTCCGCAACACATTTGTAGCATTTGCAACGCTTCTTATTAACCACAACACATCCATGCTACCAACAATATCATCAAACACAACTTCTACAACTATACTGAAGTAAGACATCAATGATAACACCAACATCATTGTGTTGACATTAATGCCAACAACTCCAAGCTTCCAACAACTCCAATGCTAGGGGTTGACATCATCAACACCAACAACATTCCAACACTCTCTTCATACAAGGGGTTGACATCAATGACAACACCCAAACAACTCACAAACAGCTCAGGCTTCCAACAATCTCCCCCTTTGTCATTGATAGCAACACTAGTTTTGAAAAATCATCAATAACAAAATTAATCAACAACTCTACAATAGGTAGTACTCCTTTTGATTGGGACAACTCTTTACTCTTCATACTCTCTCTTCACAAACTTCTCCTGCAACACCAACTCTCTCCCCCCCTTTGTTCAGACAATACTTTTCCATACATTGCACTAACTCTCTCCATGTTTTCCAGATTCTCTCTCCCTCTTTGACATCAATGACAAAGGGCCATAGACTCATCCAACTCTCTTTCCTGTATTGAACTCTTTTGCTCCCCCCTTTGACAATATTCAAAGGGCAACACCTACACCTTTCATACATCATCTGCATAGGAATTTTTTTGTTTGTTTTCCCTTTTGACATTTGCATACACGACTTTGACACCACTTGCAACACCAGCAAGCAATTGCACTACACTTCATTGCACACACTTGTCTGTACTCTCCCCCTTAGGGGCACAAAGTATGCTCCATATGACTTCATCAACCGATAATACTACTACCTGATCCTCCTGAGAGGTAGCCTTGGTTAGTCTGAAACAAAAATAATAAGTCTTGGATTGCTCCACCAAATTGATACACACTCTTATGCATCTAGTTGAAAGGAGGGGAAATAACCCCTAACTTCTGCTAGAGATACTCAAATGTATTTTTAGGAAGAGCCTTTGTAAAAATATCTGCAACTTGATTCTTTGTAGGCACATACTCCAACTCACCTCATTTTTTGCATCCTTCTCTCTTAGAAAGTGATACTGGATTGAGATATGTTTTGTTCTTGAATGCATTACCGGGTTCTTTGATATATTGATTCCACTTGTATTGTCACATAGGATAGAAGTAGGTTCATCATATGAAAATTTGATATCCTTCAATGTTTGCTTCATCCATAACCCCTGTGTGCAACATGTTGTTGCAACATATTATGCTTTTGTAGTAGATAATGACATTGAATGTTGTTTGTTGTACACAACCATGAAACTAACCTACTTCCAAGAAAGAAAGCACTTCCACTTGTACTTCTTCTGTCATTTGTACATCCAACCCAATTTGCATCTGTATATGCACTCAAAGAGAAGTCGGTATCCTTACGATACCACAAACCATAGTACAAAGTGCCCTTCAAGTCTCTGAATACCCTCTTCACAACTGCAACATGAGATTCTATGGGATCTTGTTGATATCTTGCCACAAGATAGATTACATGCATGATATATGGTCTAGTAGTAGTTAGATACAATAGTCCTCCAATCATTGATCTATACTTGCTTTGATGTCTTAGGAGATTCATCATTCTTGCTCAACTTGCAACAAGTAACCATAGGAGTACATACTAATTTAGAGTCTTCGATTCCAAACTTCTTCAACATTTCTTTGACATACTTTGACTGTGATATGAATATACCTTTATGTGATTGATTGATATCTCTGCAAATCTCTTGCACATACCTTCATTTCCTTTAAAGATTATGTCATCAATATATACAACCACAATCAAGATTTGATCCTTCTCAATTTTAAGTAAAGATTGCTATCTGCAGTACCTTTATTGAATCCTTTTTGCAACAAGTACCTTTCCAATCTTGCATGCCAAGCTCTGGGAGCTTGCTTGAGTCCATATAATGCCTTCTTCAATTTGCAAACCATATTAGGATCATTTGATAACTAAAAGCCTTCCAATTACTCAATGTATACTTCTTCCAACTCAACATACAAGAATGCAAACTTCACATCCATTTGATAAACCTTGAAGTCCTTATGTGCTACAAAAGCCAAAACCATCCTAATAGCCTTCATTGTTACCACCAGAGTGAATGTCTCCTCAAAATCTATTCCTTCCACTTGTGAGTATCCCTTATACACAAGTCTAGCCTTATTTCTGACAACTTCTCAATTCTCATTTAGTTTATTCCAGAATACCCATTTAGTTCCTATTACATTCTTGTTTGCTAGTCTTGGGACTAATTTCCAAGTCTGATTCTTCTCAATCTGCATCAATTATTCTTCCATAGCTTTGGTCCAATTCTTATTCTTACATGCCTCAATCACTGTCTTAGGTTCTACTTTAAAAAGTAGACACAAATTTACCTGTTCTTTTGTCATAGTAGCTTTTCTTCTTGTTAACACACCTCTGCTCTTATCACTAATGATTTGATCGTCAGAATGACTCTTCTATACATACTTAGGAGTCTTATGAATCCTTTCTAGAGCATCCTCCTCTTCAACCTACATCTCCTTTTCCTTCTTCTCTGCAAGAAGACTCATTAGATTCATATCCTTCTATCAGTATTGGACTTTTATGTGGTTCTTCATCTACATTGACACTTGCACTTTCAACTATCTTCTTTAGCCTCTTGTTGTAGCACCGATAAGCCTTGCTTCTTGTAGAATATCCATGGAAGATTCCTTCATCTGAACTAGCATCAAACTTTCCCAAGTTTTCTTCATCTCTCCTGATATAGCATTTTCTTTCAAACACTATAAAATATTTGACTGTATGAGTTCTTCCATACCATAGTTCATAGGGAGTCTTTGAACTGTTTACTCTTGCTTGTACTTTGTTGAGCATGTATACTATAGTATGAATAACTTCTCTCCAATAGGCATCCAATAGATTTGCTTCCTTCATCATTGTCCTTGCTGCTTCCTGAACTGTCCTATTCTTTCTCTCCACAACTCCATTCTGCTGAGGATTTCTAGGGCTTGACAAATGCCTCTTTATGCCATGATATTCACAAAAAATGTTAAACTCATTGGAGGTGAATTCTCCACCTCTTTCATACCTTAAGCACTTGGTTTTCATATCCATGTCACTCTCAACCATAGCTTTAAATGCTTTAAACTTGTCTAGAGCTTCTAATTTTTCTTTGAAGAAAGTTATCCAAGTCATTCTAGAGTAATCATCAATTAACAACATGAAATACATGTCACCTTGAAAGCTTCTTGTTCTTGTATGTAACATGCCATTCATTCACTGAAGTAAAATTTTCTAAGTTTTCACTTTCCGAGTAAATAAACTATGTAACTTAACCATTGCAATAGAAAATTTCTTCTTCTTTATTGAGAACAAATGAACATAGATGTCATAACAATAATCAACATTGATTCCATTCCAATATAGTAACTCACATATTACAATACTCCAAAGGATGTGTACAAAGTACATAAATAGCTCAACTAAGCTTCAAAGCAATAGATATAGATGGTCCAGGAGCCTTCTTTCAAATCTTGGTCTTTTGTCACCTGTTGAGGAGAAGTGTCACTCAAGCGCTTTTCCGCCAACCACAGGCTCATATGCGATCCCTCGCACATCTATCATAGGATAGATGGCCCTACCCTTCGACGAAGATATTGGTGGAGTAACTTCATAACGACAACCATTATGAGCTTAGTGGTGTGTCCTACATGACTAGAACTTGTAGACCCTACAATATGGAACTAGCATGCACAATTGGATCATGATGAATTGACAGTGAAGCCAAAGACAATAACACTACTTTGGCCAAAGTGTTATCACTTAGTACTTCAAGTGTTAGTCATCCTACTCACATACACTACTCAAGCTCGATTTGACTTAAGGCCACTATAATCTATGCATAGAAATTTCCTCCTATGGGTAATCTTTAACCCCTAAAAAATCCTATTCCCTTCTCCACAAACTCTATGGTATTTCTACCCACAAAGCATAAGTACAAGTTACCCTCCCTCCAATGGACAATCAAATCCCAAGAGTAACTCTCTACTTATCCAATATAATCAAATAACTTTAGCTATGAATAACCCTTAAGCTATCCTTGTTTAATCATATCTAGTATCTTAATACTAATGACAAACATTCCTTCCTATTATGGAGTAAATACAAACACTTTCACAAAAAAACATAAAACAACTTCTTTTTCCTTTCCAAAGCAAAAGCTATGTTTTCCTAATGCAAGTAATCTCAAGTGGATTAAATTAAGCATTCAAATCTCATTCTTTCACAAATAAAGATAAACAAGAGAAGACAATATCCTCATGCCTGTAATACGCTTAACCAATTGACTGACTTGACGCACAACCTTCCAACAACAACTTACTAGCTTCACTTAATCCTCTTAAAGCAATACTTCACTATGGATTCTCCCTCAAAATAACAATATGCACTCAGAAATTAATTTACAATTCACACACAATAACTCTCAGCTCTCAGAATGTACAACTCTCAAAATAATTACACTAGAATAAGTCCCAAATAAGGGAGCTATCCCATCTATTTAATGGAAAATTGAGACATTACAACCTACAAAAAAGGCATGCTAGTCGACAACTCTCTCCATGCAATTCGACTCACTACATACAGTTTAAAAGGTGGCAACAAACTAAGTGTAAACTCAACATAAAATGTTACATATCGACCCTTATAATTGACAACATCAACAGACTAATTCAAATGTGCACATGCCCAAATGATGACAGTCAATTTGCAATCATATTAGACTTCTACAAAAAATGGAGCTTCTATATGTTGGTGCCAAGTATTTAGCCATCTTCCTTATCTCATGGCATGAATATTCTCATTGAAACAACCCTTAACTTATAGGAAACACCTATACCATGTCGACTTTATCATAGTTTTGCTGAGCAACAGAGCAAAGATGAGTCGCTCCACAATAATAGCATATAATTGGTGCTTTCACCATTTCATAGCTTGCTGTACGTTTTACCTATTCTCATGTGTTCTACACTTTATAATGCAGCTTATAAATATTTCATCGCTTTGTATAAAAGCGTTCAAGTTTTCTTTAATAATTAAAGACGCATTTCCAATAGTATTGACTATGATTTACGTCCATATTGACCTTTATTGTTGTACAATACTTTGCATATGGTTTGGCCTTTATCCAATATCAACATATGTATTATTCGGCCTTTAAATACTTTGCATATCTTATATACAAATCGGCCTATGTTTCATATAAATAAATTGACCTCCAATAAATACCATATATATAAGTATATAAATATATATATACATATACATACATACATACATACACACATACATACATAAATATATATATATATATATATATATATATATATATATATATATATATATATATATATATATATATATATATATATATATATATATATATATATATATATATATATGTCAATAAATAGCATTAGCGCCATATCACACACACACACACACATATATATGTATACCATGTCAATCAAGTATGTATACATTAGATATATAAAGGAATACAAACAAGTTAACATTCATATAATAATAATAACCATATCGACTGTATATATATACATACATACATACATATACATATATATTCCTCTATGTACATGTATATGTATGCATACATATATTGATATATCCATATGGACATTTCCGTTTGTCAAACATATGTATGTATTGATACATGTATGCATATGGATATATGTATATACCTTATATATATACATATTCAATTGCACAATCAAGCACATACACAATTACTATCATGTTGATAGGGAATAGACATGTGATGTATTTATACATACACATTCACGTGATATTTTCCATTTGATAGCTCAATGCTCATAAACAAACCGTTCATAAGTGTGCATAGGTATGTCTACCTATGTACTCTCATGTACATGTTCCTTCATGCATATGGTCTATTGTCGACATGCGTATGTATACATATACGTACATTCCACGTGTGTTCACCTCATCAATACACACGTGATATTTTCCATTTGATAGCTCAATGCTCATAAACAACCCGTTCATAAGTGTCCATAGGTATGTCTACCTATGTACTCTCATGTACATGTTCCTTCATGCATATGGTCTATTGTCGACATGCGTATGTATACATATACGTACATTCCACGTGTGTTCACCTCATCAATACAAACACAGTAATACAAGGAAGAAATCATAAGCTCTAAACATATAAATATCATCAAGCATGCATTCAACAGTAGTCAAGACCCTTACTAATGCAAACACATCAAACTAAGGATGACTTACCAATTTCCAACACAAGTAACTTGACTCAACCATTCTATTGTGAGTGTGTGTATAAGCTAGTTAGATTATGTTATTGGTTACCCAACCAAGATCTTCTCCTGAATGATACTTCCCTCACACCTGGAGGATTGAACATATACCTGCATCTAACTAACACATTCCCATGGTAGTCAGTTGTTTAATAAAATATGCATTACACAATATATCTCCATAGTTAGAATATCCAATTCAATAACCATCCATTTCACATATATGCATTTCATCACATAACATTAAATGAAATAATATTTATTCATAATTCATTGATAACAAAGTGAAGCACAATTTATTCTCATTGAGAATTCTAATTACATTCACATATGCAATATTTACCCTAATATAGTAATAGTAAATAGGTAATTATACAATTGGGGTGTAACATTGTAGGTCCACATAGGTCTGTATGCACCAACTCTAAAGGTCCTGTAGTAGAATATTCTTTGATTTTGAGCCTCTTTCTTGTTTGCTTCCCAACCTAATGTTCCTTGCAAACTGCATTGATAGGCTTTGTAATTTTTTGACGGATCTCTCACAGCTTGAGTAGAGTTGATCCTCACTAGACTATCAAAATTGATGTGACACATTATTCTATGTCATAACCAACTTTCATTGATTTGAGTCATAGAAAACTTACTGTTAGCACCTTTAAGTTGATAAACATTCCCATCTATCCTTGTTCCTACAACAACTAGAGTTCCAGATCTTCCTTTTCTAATTTCACAACCACAATCCTGAAATACAATATTATATCCTTTGTTACATATTTGTCCTACACTTAGAATATTATGTCGGAGACCCTTGACATTGTTATCATGAAATCTAGAAGCACTCGATTCACAAATAACCTCCCTATGAAACTTGTCTATTTTGTAGTTTCGTGATGTTCAAGCACACAAAGCGAGGAAAAATTCAATTCACCTCGATGTAGGGTCCAAGGTCTCAAACATTCTGTTTGAGCATTTCCCTACATCCGTCTCTCGAAGGCCTTCGAAACAAATATCTTCGCGAACTCTCAACTCTTGAGAGTTAGTAAAATTGCCAAACATGTTGGAGCGCTGAAAATTAGTGCTCCTACACTTGTTTCCCTTAGCCTAAATTGCACAAGCGGTGAAAATAACCGGTTGTGCACTTTTTTTCTAACTTTGACTTCAAGATGCACGAGCGGTGATTTTCACCGCCAGTGCATATTTCACAACTTTTTCCTCCAAAATTTGTGCCTTCATTAATGCACTTCTTAAGTTCATTTAATGACCTTTTTAAAAGGTTTTTAAGTGATTTTTGGTTAATCACTCTTCATTTCTATTTGCCTTTCTCTCCTCATCGTGTTGGGTGATTTCCAAACCTGCAAGGTCGCGATTTTGAAGATTTCTTCATACTTTCAAGCTAGGGTTTTCAACATTCGATGTTTTTCAGGTGCGCCTTTGTTTTCGTCATCTCCTCATTTTTCTATGTGTAGTCCTTTTCATATCTAGGTTTTTAACATTTCTTTTTGAATCTTTTTCACTTGGTTTGTGATTTTAAATATACATTTCTTCATTTTATTTTGCAAACCTGTTCTTCGCATCTTGTTTTTGTTTCTCTTAGTATGCCCTAGCTCTTTCCCTTCAACATGTTAATTGTTTTCTTTTTTTTGGCTTTATCCTTTACTCTCCACTGACAAAGACATCTTGTTCGAGTGGTGTATTTATTCACCACGCAACCTCTGTTGGTGTATGTATTTATTCCAACAAACAAGTGAACTTCCCCTCAATGCAAGAGCGATGAAAAAGTCCGCTCTTGCATTTATCTGTCTCTAACACTGACTATCAAAGCAGTGAAATTCACTGCCATCACACCAAGGTCTACCCTCTCCCCAAAATGTTGAAGCATCATTTTTGTCTGCTTTTACACTTGTGATTTTTCACAAACTCCTACATGGAGTTCTCTACAATTCAATTCTTTTCCAAGTGAGATCACGTGTCAAGGTGCTGATTTTCAGTGCCTTGACACTCATTCTCGAAAGAACTTCACTTTCATGCAGGGGCGTTGATTTTCAGTGCCCTGACACTTTGAATGTAAAAAATTCCATCTATATGTAGGAGCACTGAAAATCAATGCCCCACATATAAATCATTATTCCAAGTGTAGGAGCGCTGATTTTCAACACTCCTACACATTTGGCTGTTTTTCCTTCTAACACTTCAAAATCACTCCATTTTTGCTTCAAACACCATTTCTTCACTCTCGCTCTATTTTTTGTGCCTAATTGCTCGTCTCATGCTTGCTCCACATTGCTTGCTTGCCTCACGCTTCCCAATGCTTTATTTTTGACTAACATTTGTTGATTCACCATCCTTGCAATTTCTCTCCAGATCTCATCAAGTGATCTCAAAAGTGATTAAATTTTGATCCTGGTTCTTCTAGATGACATCAAAGAAGCCTCCATCATCTTCTAAGAAAGAGGGAAAGATGAAATATAAATACCAAGGTGTCTATCTTCCTACAATGGTGATCTCGAAGGTGGATGAAATAAAGGACATCGAGGTTGGTTATCAGGACCTTGTAGACTTTGTTAAAAGAACTGAACAAAATCCCTTGGAAGAAAATTTAAGAGCTATTGTACATAGCAATCTGCCTCTGGTGTCCACATTCCCGACATCTACTCATCATACATACTTCAATCTCTAGGTTGCATCTCACTACATTCGAGAGAGTAGAAGTGTAATAGATTCCTTTGGACAAGTGGTGATGAGGCTAGACCCTGAATTCTTTGATATTGTTTTCATAATTCCACACATGGAAAGATACACTGAGATTTCAATGCAACAAGCGTAGGAGGTTTATGATGCAAATCCAACCAAGGCTAAAAATTTGATTAATAGCCAATGGTTGAAAACACCTAGGCCTACTATCTCAAGATGGCCAAAGGGGCTTCTTAGGAGTGACTTCAAAGAAGATGTCAAGGACACGATTACTCTCCTAAGCAGGGTTAAAGGATTGCCCGAATCATCTCATTTTCAGGAGTGGATGTATGAATACATTCGGATCATAAGAAGACAAAAAGCACATATTGATTGGGGAACACAAATCAGTGATGAAATTCATGAACACCTGATAAATGTGCCAACCACTTTGAAGTTCTATATGACTTCTTATTTGGTGTATGTTGCAGCCATGATGATGCAATTCTTAGGGTTATCTACAAAGGGAAACCAACACTCGGTACCTATGAACAAGTATTTCTACTAGTTGGAGTTGAAGGAAATCCTTCATCATTTCAGGAGGGTCACAGATGCCTTCTTTGCACCTCTGCTTTTTCATCTTTGACCCAACTCTCGAAAAGAAGAGTCTCTGACGAGGCCTACAAAGTGGTGAGTAAGGTCGACTATATATTCTTGCAATTTCCAACTTTCACTTACATGAGGGTAGGTTGCTACACTGGGTGTCCTTACATGTTGCCCAGATATCCCTCAGACAAGTGGATACTCATGGAGCTATGCAGACAACTTATTTAAGTTCACAAGGAATAAATGAAAATTCACAAACCGCGTTTCAAGTTTCCACTAACGATTGGTAGATATACCATTCAGAGTGTACAAAAGGCCAAATCAGTCTATGCAGAAATGCAGGTCATGACAATAAGGACATACAAATATAGATTTGACTTTGATTACCAGAATGTGAATAGGAAATTGAAAAAGGATCACAACCACAAGTATCACTTCAAAGACATATGGGTTGAATGCAGAGATGAAGAGGAGATCCGCAAAATGGATTATTGCAGGCTAACCGTAGAGCAGATTAGGGATCTTGATGTTGCTAACCTACTAGAGGGTTTCAAAAATCCTGGTGACATCATGAAAAATTCCTATGATGAAAATGAAATTTCTAGGAGACCTTTTCCTGCAATACAATGGTCTAAGAAGGAAAGTGTTTCCATCAAAGAAAGGCTTGCTCCCATATTGGCCAAAAAAACAAAATGGTTACACAAACATGGTTTCTAGATGAAATCCTTTAGAATACAATTAGAAGGAGAAGAACTTGGAGTAGAAGCCAACCAACAACATGAACTCCACAGAAAAGACAAACATGAGGCTACTCCTTCTTCCCGAAGAGGCCCTAGAATCAAGTTCATTGTTGGAAAGAAGGATACACGAGCAGTTGAAGAAACAAAGGCCACAAAATTTCAACCATCTCATACAAAAGGAAAAGGGCCAGCTTCTAAAGAGGAATATTTTGAAGAAGGAAATGAAAGCGAGGAATCTGTCGAAGAAGAAGATTCTAAAGAAGAAAATTCTGATAAGGAAGAAGATTTCGTAGATGCACAAGTAGTCCTAGATGCGTTGGTAGGAAGGCTTGACAAAAAGGAACAAGCCCGAGATATGTACAAGCAGAAGACTGAACGCCATGTAGTTGTTTTGAGAAGACTTCCAAGATCTATAGGCAATGTACAACCTCTGACTATGATAAGCACTAAGGACCCAGTTGTGAAAAAGGATGAGAAGTTTTCCTGTAAAGGTAAAGTGTTGTATGATTTCATTAATGAAATAATAGAACATGGTTCTTAGGTCATAGTTGTTGTAGATGAGAAAGCTACTGAGATAGCCAAGCTCAAATCAGAGCTTGATAAAGAAGAAAGTATTCTTTCCCAAGAGCAAAAATAAATGGAAAAATGCCTATCATTTTGGTCACAAATGAAATAGGTAAAGCTCAGTAAGTTGGTGGAAGTTGGGGTAATTCGTGATAAGGAGAAATATGTGGAGGTAAGAGAATCACTCAAGCATCACATCCAAGTGATTAAGTCTTTGATTGAAGATCTCCACCAAGTGCAAGAAGATGTCAAAGGACATCATACTATCCTTGAAAACAGAATTAAGGAGTTACTGGGTAAGCTCCTTGATGAAGATCATATTTTCCTCCCGGCAAGTTAACTATCCCAAATCTACAAGGAAGCCGTCATGAAGCAAGTGGATGATGCAAAATTTTCAAAAACCTCCATGCATGTCATTTGTGATATATGGCTAACTCTTGATAATATCAAGACGCATCTTGATAGATGCAAAAAGATTCACTCATTTGCTAAAAGATCAATCACCAGAGTTCACACCATTGTGGATTACACTGTTGGTCTAGATGATGCATTTGTACTGGAGACAAGAAAGAGATATGAAGACTTCCACGCCCAAAGCATGGAACCATGAAGGCTTCTTTTCCCCAGTGTTGAATATTTTTATGCTTTCCGTTATGCATTTTGCAAATAGTTTTCGACATCTTAAATGTCCTTTGAGCAAATGTAATTACATGTAAAATCTAAGATGTTTTCCCAAAAAGATGGAAAACATTTTTGACTAAGTCAAAGTTAGGGGAGATTTTCCTAATTTAGCTCACCTAACTTTCCTAATTTTGCTCATCTAATTTCCTAGATTTACTCTTCCCTCTCTTTTATAAATATGAGGGAATTTTATTGTAATTTTGATCTTTTATCTCTTGCAATGAAGTGCTACTCATTTTGCAACAAATGTATGAAACTTTGTGTTCATCTTTGTGAATCTAAATTTGATAAATAAAGAAGAAAGTTGCATACTAGAATTTTTGTTGGAATTGATTCTCTTATGGTTTGATCAAATTGGTGGTGGTTAGTGTGTGAGATCTAAGGCTTTGAATAAATATGTGTAGACTTTGTGTTACACTCTTTATTCAGATTTGTGTTTATTTTTGGATAACTATTGGTGGATAATCTACAAGACTTTGTGCTTGTAATTGTTCATGTTGTTCATGGAATTGTTGTATCTAAGAAGACTTTGTGCTTCTAATACGAAAAAACATTACATCTCATAGGATCTATCAGTGAGAAGCTACGGAACGACTTTGTGCCTTCATGAGCTTTTCTTTCTTATTTTATTGTTTATTATTATCATGTTGGTATCTCTAAGCTTTTCTTTGACAAGATAGAGATATTGGAATTACTGCTTTGTTTTTAGTTTAAAGTTGTATCGAATAAGAACTACCAATTGTGAAGCATTGTAAAACATATTCTCTGAAAAAAGAGAGAAGTATGAATGTGACACACCCCCATCTCGTAATTGTAGTGTACATTTTGTGAATACTTAATTAGTTTTAATTTAGTTTTAGTTAGTAGTAAGAAGGGTTCCTCCCCTTTCTGAGAGGATAGATCATATCTGACACAGTTGTGGTTGAAATCAGGTTGTGTAATCTGTTGAAAAGGGATTACATAATTTTCACCCAACATACATAAAGACCATCATCTTTATTATGTTTTCCATCAAAACTAATTAAAACTTTTCCATATATCTTAGAAAATGTATCATCACCAAACTTAACAAGACTACCTTCAAACTTCTCAATTTTAACAAACTTACTCTTATCACCTATCATATGATTTGAGCATCCACTGTTAATTATCTAGTGATTTTTCTCCTCTCTAGCATGAAAAGTAGTCACCATAGTTCCTTTGATATTGTGACCTATTTCCAGAGAAATTTCCTTCACGCATCTTTCAGAGCCAGTAAAATTATTTCCAACATTCAAAGCCATGAACAAGCATTCATCATTTTCATCATCTGGGTAGTTAGATTCATCATCAGATATGCTAGCATCTTCTTTAACATAATTTCTCTTGATAGATTTACCTTTATTATCCTTATATTTGTCATTTGAAACTTTGGCTGGACATATTGAAGCATAATGACCTATCTTTCCACAATTGAAACATTTGAAAGGTAACTTACCTTTGTATGTTTCAGTCCCCTTTTTTAATCTCCTAACAAAATTTTCTTCTATCTCATCAAGATCATATGGATATGATCCATTATCCTTCTCTATTTTTCTAGCTTTAAAAACAACCTCTTTTCTTGAATCATTTTGGCCAAAATCTCTCAATTCAAAAGTAGTTAAAGCACCAAACAACTGATATCTAAAATATTGATCTAAATACTGAGCTTCCTCAATAGCAGGAACTTTAGAACTAGAATATTTAGGAAGAGTTCTTAATACCTTCTTTACCACCTCATGTTCTTCCAGTTTTCTACCAAGGCCATTGATGGAATTGATGACTTCATCCACTCTATGCATGTAGCTTGCAATATCTTCATCTTCTGTCATCCTTAGGGTTTCAAACTTAGTCTTCAAATTTTGCATCTTTTCTTGCTTGACCTTATCATCTCCTTGATAGATACTTTCCAGTTTCTTCCAAATTTCTTTACCAGATTTGTAGCCCATGACCTTCAGAAGGTCTGAATCGGCAAGGCCACTCAAAAGAGAATTTCTTGCTTTTCCATTGTTCTCATATGCCTTGATCTCATCATCAGCTGTCAAACCATTAGTAGGAAAGGTATATCCATCTTAAAATTAACTTCCAAACTCCAAACCCTAGGGAAACAAGGAAACCTTCCATACTAGTTTTTCAAAATGCATAATTTGTCCCATCAAACAAGGGAGCCTCCTTCCTGTGTGCCATCTAGATCTACCTCAAGCGGTTAAAATTATTTCAAGGAACCTTGCTCTGATACCAATTTTTAGATGCACAAGACAATTAAGAGGGTGGGTGAATTAGTTGTACATTAAAACATCAAAACCCTCATTAATATTCAGATCTGTATTAGCCCTTAAACCCTTAACAACCATTAAACTCTTATCATGCACTAGTAGAATGTAAACATATGAAACAATAATACAAACACATCTAAACACATAAGAACACTATATTTACATGGAAAAACCAATAAGGGAAAAACCATGATGAAGATTAGCTCACAATATAACGTAATAGCAACACTGAATACAATAGGCTCACTATCGGAGGGCTCACTGCCCAAAAGAAAGAAGGGATCACTACCAAAGGACCCACTATCCAAAAGAAAGATGATAAAAGGAGTGTCTCACTTCCAATTTTAACTGCTAACAATGCACCTCTCTTATGCCAAAGGTATAGTTCCACTAAAGCACAAGCAACTCATTCAACATCCTAAAATGTAGACACCTTCTGCTCATTGCATCTGAGAGTCATAGGAATTAAAGATCACACTTAGATCACAACACTTGATCACTTTTGCATCTTTCACACCTCACACTTTGCACACAATCCACACATCAACTCTCCTTGTATTTATACCATTTATGACCTACAAAAATCTCAATTAGATCGGTCTTAAGGAAATGTATGCACCTCAACCGTGCAACATCAAATAGGTCAACACCAAACATTTCCACAGTGTAAATAAGTGAAGGTAGACCATTCCATAACTTAATTGGGACCCAAATCTACACCGACACACTTCTCAACACTTCCAAAAACATCAATCATCCTATGCAATTAGTGCTAGCATGCCAAGTTGGCCAAACATGCACTAACACTAACAAACAACCACAAACACACCTCTCTAGGTCCTTAAACATCTTAGAATATTCCACATCATCAAAATATTTTCCACTACTATTGTAACCACCTGAAGCTTAAGATCACTTTTATTTTGTGCAACTAGACACACTGGCACATGCATCCAACTCACCAAAAATCCTTGCGGAACACCACAACACTTGAAAATTCAATGAAAGGTAGATACAAACATATAAGAACATTCCCAGATCCGCAAGACAAGAACCTTCACTACGGAGAAATTCAGAACAATCTCATTTCTCCCAGACACCCTGTTTCACCAAACAAACATACTGTCAAACACAACTTTCGCTGTAGAGTGATCCAGAACCAAAAAATATGGATATAGAACCTTTGAACACATCTTATCATCATATCCAAACCATGCAAGCACATCTTCAACCATGAAGAAATGCAGAGAAGAACACTGAACACCACTCTGTCAAACTGAACTCTCTTTTATTCAAATTTTCTCAAAAGCACTTGGAAACCTAGTGAACCGCAACATTATTAACATCTCTGAAACACATCCACAACATCTACAATACTTCTTATCAACCACAACACATACATGTTACAAACCATCTCATCAAACACAACTTCTGCAACTATACTGAAGTAAGACATCAATGCCAACACCATCAAAATTGTGTTGATATCAATGCCAACAACTCCAACCTTCCAACAACTCTAATGATAGGGGTTGAAATCATCAACACCAACAACATTCCAACACACTCTTCATACAAGGGGTTGACATCAATGACAAAAACCAAACAACTCACAAAGAACTCAAGCTTCCAACAGATTTGTCTAGGAAAGCCATTATGAGCAAAGTAATGTAGACTCCTCAATTGTATACATTTTTCAAAAGGCCTTCATTAACCCTTCTTTCACCTCTTTGCCATCACAAGGAGGTAGTATTCTAGCCTTTGATGCATACTATTTGTGATTTATAGAAAATACTGTCATATGAAGTGGGGTGTTAATGGTTTTCCACCGTTGAATCACAATGGCCTTAATATGTTGCTTACATAATCCCAAACTAGGATCCTTAGACAAACTTTTTTTCTTTATATTTCCAAGCATGTTGTCAAAAGTCTCATATATCTCTCCAAGATTAATTCCATATCAACATATCTAATTGCATCTACAATAGGTGAGATGAAATAACAAACATATTTGCAAAATGCAAACAAAAATTTCAAAAAATTTAATTGAAAAGCTAGCAACTTTGAAAGTGGGAACATTGAAAAATAAAATTAAAATATTAAAATCAGAAATTTACTAAGAAAATTAGAAATTTACTATTTAATATTAATAAAATAAAAAAAATATTAATAACTTAGCAATGCTTACCTCACAATGGACCACTGATTCAAGGATCCTTTGTTTGATGGCTTTTCCTTCAATAGAGCTTGAATTAGGCCATCTACTCCACTCTAAATTCACCATCATCATTTATAGGGGCTCGTGCACCTCAATCATCCTCTCTTACAAAATTAACTAATTGGCATATCTTGTCTCCACATATTTGAAGAATTCCTTATTTGAAAACATCCTAAAGAGAACAAGTGAGGTGTGTTGGTTACAAATGAACATTTGAATATCTCTAGCTTCTTCCACCACTTGCTTCATCCAATCTATTTTTTGTCTTTCAATGCATTGTTCAATGCGTGAATACAACATGGCATCCAAAATATGTGCTTGTAAGAACCCTCCACCATCATACCAGCCAATTTGCACACACATGCTAAATCAATGATCACCTATATACAATATTTGAGGCCCCAAACTCCTCTATGGCCTCTCTCAAAATTGTAAACTAGAAGTCTACATCCTTACACTTCCCTAAACAATCCATGACTCTAAAAAAATAACAGCTAGCTGGGCATGTTATTATGATATTGATAAGTGACCGATGTCTAATATTGGTCTGTCCATCCATCATGATTCAAGTTTGCCTCATATCCTTCATTAGTAAATTAACCTTATAATATTATTTTTCTAGGAGGGTAGAGCATTTTTTATGATCTCAAGGGGGGACAAATGAGGGACTAATAAATGCTAAATTTTGATCATTTGTTTGAAGTAATAGGAATGAGCCATTTCATGGGCATAATTTTTTTTGGCAATGGAAGACTGTTGCATCCCATGCTTGCAACTATCCTTGCCTCTCACTACCACTAATATTCCTCTTTCTCCTATGGAAATATCAATTCTACCACTACCAACCATGGATGGCATAGGAATAGATGATTGTCCAATTCCGAAAGAATGTATTGGCATTATCATAGCTTTAGATCTCATTTCTGCTTCCAGATGCAATCTTTGAGCCTCTACCTTCTCATTCTCCTTTATATGTGGGAAACCTTAATTCCATGGCCTATATTGCTCAAGAAATGAAACCATACCTTGTGTAGCTCTCTCTAAAATATCTCTTGCAAATGTTACACAACCACACTTTACTTTCCGTTGAATTTTTCTTTTTGGAATCTATAGCTATCACTAGTTGGAGAAGATATTTTCTTGGGTTAAAAGTGTTAGAAACCAAGATCAGACATGCAAACCAAAAAAACTTCCACAAAAGAGAAAATCAGAAAAAGTAAAGCTATTGAAAAAAGATGTGCAAATAATATTATTCAAGAATTCATTAATTACATGAGATGATTTGCTTTATAAAAGCAAGTATGCATAATCCTAATCTTATCTTGAGCAACAAGATAGATGAACAAGATAAGAATGACAATAATTAACCTAGGAATTAAAATATTACCTAAGTAAAGTTATGCAAGTGTAATTAAATATTAATTACACTAACACCCCCCCATAAGTGTAACTTAGGGAGACTAAAAAAACATGCACCTAAAACTAAGATGAATGCAAGAAAGAATGAATAGGTCCTGGCAACAAGGCCTGATCAGGTACCCATGTACAAATGCAATAATGAGGCGGAGAAGAAAAAATCAGTGGGACAAAAGCCCCCTACAATGAGATGACTGCTGCAAAGAAGCACTGGAAGAACACTAGAACCACAATCTGATAAGCAAGGAAAGATACTTCTGTTTACAAGAAACCAAAGTGGAATCATAATAATGCAACAATAGACCCGATGCCATATAACACTGGAAAACTCACAAACTGGAACAACCCTAGAATTTGTGAAGCAACAATAGAGAAAATGATGTCCCCCATAAGAGGGAATGATATGATGACAGAATTTGGAAACTATGTATCTTGATGCCGATGCCAAACTGAGACTAAAAATCTTCCATGGAAAAAAGTACCATAAAGACTCTGGAACATTAACCATAAAAACATGGCCCTCAAACGAGGTGGATCTGAACCAATGCGGATCAATAACCATAAACTCCCAATCTAAAGTGTGAACCAATGTGAATCTAATAAGTGTCAAGCAAGAGCAAGATGTGGCCAAAAGAAACTAAGAAACTAGATATAACCCATGCGAGCTATCATCAAAATCAAGATGAAGATCAAAGTGCATGCACACTCTAATCAGATTGTTATGCAAGAAACCCCCCTGATGGAACTTTATCTCAGTTCATTTATTACAATAACCCAATGATTGTAAAAGGATAGAATGTTGAATATGCATAAATAGAAAATAAAAATATACCTTAGATCTGTGTAGAGGACTGAACCAACTTTGCAACACTGCAAGAATGGCGAAAAAAGGATCACTGAGTCAAAAGATATGCCCTCTGAAGTGAAATATGAACATCTAACTTCAATAGGTAAAAAATCCACCCAAACTGCAAAATTTCTGAAAAAAACTATACCATCAGAAAATTGGGCTTGCCAGCTTTCTGGCGATATCTTGTTTCAAAAATTTTGCCTTCGGGATCAAAAGTTATGACGAAATGAAAAAAGGGCTATCTAGAGGCAAGTCAGGGTACATGCAAGCTAAATGGGTGCAAAACTTTGGCTCCTTTTCCTCAGGCCCTTGGTCCACTATATGACCGTTGGTTGACAAAAAGTAAAAAAGAGACCCACCACTGGGCGGGTGGCGGGCGAGCAAGGTGGTGGTGCCGCTGGTGGTGCCACCACAGGTCACGGGAGCCCCCCCAGGGCTTGCAATGTGACCGTGACAGAGAAAAAGGGCGCGGGGTGAGAATCTGTTGCCAGTGGTAGAAGGAGATGCTAGTGGACTAGCTGGAGTGGAACAAGAGGATGCCAGAGAATGAAGCCGACGGGAGGATGAGCGATGAGCATGGATGGGACGGTCCTTTGGTACGATCATACCACTGATTGTACATACTGCAAATTTTTAAAAAACAACCCCCATTTAATTAAAATTACCACCATATATTTAAAAACCCAAAATTTGAATGAAAGCCCAAAAATATTTTGAATAGAAATTGCAGAATAGATAAATTTATTTTTTTATTCTGCTAATTCGTACCCTATACCTGGTAGGCCATACAACCTGTCGGGTAATTTTTTTTTGCCTCACAAACAGATGTTGCCAAATATAGGCGAGTTATATGTTGATTTTTGTCTCTCAGATGCTCTGATACCATGTTAGAAACCAAGACCAAACATGCAAACCAAAAAACCTTCCATAGAAGAGAAAATCAGAAAAAAGAAAAGCTATTGCAAAAAGTTGTGCAAATAATATTATTCAGGAATTCATTAATTACATGAGATGATTTGATTTATAAAAGCAAGTATGCATAACCCTAATCTTATCTTGAGCAACAAGATAGCTCAACAAGATAAGGATGACAATAATTAACCTAGGAATTAAAATATTACCTAAGTAAAATTATGCAAGTGTAATTAAATATTAATTACACTAACAAAAAGGGCCCTTTGCATAATGTTTTGTGACAATGAAAGGGTACTCGAATGGATTTGGTGGTTGTTCACCTCCTCCCCCAACACTTCCACACTTTGATGAGGCTGCAAGTCTTACATCCTCTTACATCTATTTTAGTGTCTTCCACTTCATTGTCACCACTATCATTGTCATTGTTGCTCATGTTGTTATTATGAGATATAATGCAACTTTAAATTGAAAAAATGAATTTTTCTTTTAGACATTTATTACTTTAAACTTTGATTTTTTAAAAATAAAATAAAATGATAGAATGACTTACCCCTTTCAAGAAATTGTTGTCATACTACCAATGATGACCTAGATTCAACTTCTCTTCCAGCTGCTCCTTCAAACCTTGCTAAGAAATTTATTTTTCCTTAAAAGCTTTCTACAATATGTTTGGACAAACAAAAAATGGAATTGCAAGTGAAATGAGGTTGCTTTTCCTCATTTAGGGTGAGTGGGGATTTGGGGGCTCACCAACAAGGAACAAAATAATATTTTTTTAAGTCTTAGGAGTATTTGTTTTGAAATCATTGATTTTTGCTAGGGACAACTGACCATCCTCTTTTCTTCTTTAGAAGTCCATTTTTGGGATGTTCCCTTTATTTTTCCAAAAATGGGGACGACTTGGGGATATCCCTGTAATGTCCCTTCTTGGGAGCTTTCAAATTTCTGCCCTAGAATGACAATTCCAACTTAATTCTAAGGAGGCAATTCATTTACAAATCTAAATTTATAAAAATATTATCAAATATAATACACGATTTAAGATAACCATAGTTTAAGCCCTACAATAATATTAATAATAATTAAGAAGTAAGAATATATGATAACATCTAAATTTACAAGCATAACACTAAATATCAAAATTTCAAGATAACATATAAATCCACATAAACACCATTCATATTTAAACCAAAAGATATTAATAACATTAATAATTATCGAAGGCATAGTCTTATAGTAATAGTATTTGGAATTCGTTGGAAATGTTCACAAATTGAAATCTCAAGGTTGATTGTCCTTGTATTGCGAGAGCATGGGTGGATCCCCATCCATCCATCTCGAGGTGGTGTACTTGAGAAGACCTTCAAGTCTGGGAGCACTCATCCGCCTCATAGCCCATAGACATGGTAGGATCTCTAGTCCACTCCATCCCTTAGTCCACCTTGGAGGCACACCATCCTCCTTGATCAAGTCCAAGAGCACTCATTTGCCTCCTTGTTATCATGGAATCTAGCAGCGCTCGATTCACAGATAACCCCCTACGAAACTTGTCTGTTTCCTACGTTTGTGAAGTTTAAGCATGAAAAATGAGGTGATTTTTAATCCACCTTGAAGTGCATTCCAAAGCCTCAAACAATCATTTTGAGCATCCCCCTATGTTCGCCTCGTGAAGACCTTCCAAACGAGCTCCTTCGCGAAGTCTCACTAATCATACTTAGTTAAATTGTGAAAGATGTAGTTGTGCCAAAAAAGTGCGCTCTAACTAATCCAAATTTTTGGCTAAGTGTTGAAAGTGCAAGGGCGCCAAAAATCAGTGACCTTGCATAAAAAGTGATTTTCCAAAAATGTGTAGAAGTGCTAAAAAAGTGTGCTCTTACACATTGTTGCCTAACTCATCCAAATTTTTGGCTAAGTGTTGAAAGTGCAGGGGTGCCAAAAATCAGCGACCCTGCATAAAAAGTGATTTTCCAAAAATGTGTAGAAGCACTAAAAAAGTGCGTTCTTACACATTCTTGCCTAACTCATCCAAATTTTTGGCTAAGTGTTGAAAGTGCAAGGGCGCCAAAAATCAGCGACCCTGCATAAAAAGTGATTTTCCAAAAATGTGTAGAAGCGCTAAAAAAGTGCGCTCTTACACATTGTTGCCCAACTCATCCAAATTTTTGGCTAAGTGTTGAAAGTACAGGGGTGCCAAAAATCAGTGACCCTGCATAAAAAGTGATTTTTCAAAAATGTGCAGAGGCGCTAAAAAAGTGCGCTCTTACACATTGTTGCCAGACTTAGTCATTTTTTTGACTATGGCATTATTTTTAGCACCTTTGCACTTTTTCCAAACTTAGTCATTTTTTGTGCAATGGTGCTAAATTTTAGCACCTTTGCACTTTTCTTCCAGACTTAGCCAATTTTTGACTATGGCATTATTTTTAGCACCTTTGCACTTTTTCCAGACTTAGTCATTTTTTGTGCAATGGTGTTGAATTTTAGCACCTTTGCACTTTTGGCAATTTTTAACTTAGTCTCTTCAAACTTGCTCTATTTCCATTCTGGACCTTGTTTCTTCGCTCCTGCATCATTTTTCGTGCCTAGTTGCTCGTTTCACACTTGCTCAACATCGTTTCTCACTTCATGCTTCCCAATGCTACTTTTTCTGCTAACGCCTATTGATTCACCATCCTTGCAGTTTCTCTCCAGATTTCATCAAGTGATCCTAAAGGTGACATCTTCTGATCCAGTGAATTATCCCAGATCTACAAAGAAGTCGTTATGCAACAAGTTGAGGATGACGGTTTTTCCCAAAGCCTCAATACATATCATTTGTGATATACGGCTGACTCAAGACGCATCTTCGTGGGTGCAAGAAAATCCATTCATTTTCCAGAAGGTCGATCACAAGAGCTCACACCCTTGTAGATTACACAGTCGACCCAAATGATGCATTCATATAGGAGACCAAGAAAAAGTATGAAGACTCCGCGCCCAAAGCAAGGAACCGTGAAGATTCTTCATCTCCGATGTTGAACATTTTGATGCTTCCCTTTATGCATCTTGTAAATAGTTTTTGACATCTTAAATGTCTTTTCTCGAAGTGTAATTGCACCAAAATTTTGAGATGTAATTTCTTGAAGACAAATTACATTTTGACTTAGTCAAAATTTAGGTGAGATTTTCCTAAATTAACTCACCTAACTTTCCTAGATTTACTCTTCCCTCTCTTTTATAAATATGAGGGATTTCTATTGTAAAATTTATCCTTTAGTATTTTGCAACGAAGTGCTGGCCTTTTTGAAGCAGAATTATGAAACTCTGCGTTCATACTTTGTGAATGAAATTTGATCAATAAAGAAGAGGATTGCAAACCAGACTTTGTGTTGGATTCAATACTTTTACAAATTGATCTCATTTGGTGGTGATTAGCTTACGGAATTTGAAGGACTCTAAGTAATTCATGTAAACTTTGTGTTACATCTTTTATTTAGATTTTTCATTTGTGTTTTGTTTATCTTTGGTTGAATGATCTACAAGACTTTGTGCTTGTAATTATTCATGCTCTTTGGATACTTTGGTTGGATAATCTACAAGACTTTGTGCTTGTAATTGTTCATGTTGTTCGAGGAATTGTTGCGTCTAAGAAGACTTTGTGTTTCTAATGTGACAAACGACAAACTTTTCACAGATCCACCATTGAAAAAGCTACGGAACGACTTTGTGCCTTCGTGAGCTTTCCCTTTTATTTTACTAGTTTATTGTTAATCACTTCTGGTACCTCTACGCTTTTCTTTGACAAGATAGAGGTATTGGCATTACTGCTCATTGTTAGTTTAAAGTTATTGTGAATTAAGAACTTCCAACAGTGAAGCATTGTAAACATCTTCTCTAAAAAAAAGAGAGAAGGATGAATGTAACACACCCCCCCACTTCGTAAGTATTGTGTACATTTTGTAATTAATTTGTTTGTTTTACTATCACTTCTGTCAACAGTAAGAAGGGAAGCTCCCCTTTCTGAGAGGAGAGATTCACATCTCACATAGCTGTGGCTGAAGTCCTAGTTGTGTAATCTATCGAAAAGCTGATTACATAATTTTCACCCAACAGTTTTTTGGCGACTCCACTAGGGAACGACATACACAATCTAAGCCTCATGATTTTGATTGAAGTAGATAAATTTTCTCTTTCTTGCTATTCTTTTGTATATTGTCACTTTATAATATCCATCTTATTTAGATCTACATTATGGTGGACTAGATATATACACGAGGATTGAGGGCTCAAGGAGTAGCAGATCCACTTTTTGACGAGTTGGTGCAACGTGATTTTCCATGTACTCTCCCATGAGTAAGGTCACCACTGAAACGTGCCATAAGCTGCCCTCCACGTAGTCAAAGATCTCCTCTCCCAAGTGTTTGGTCTGTTTACTACAGACGCCCCGATCAGGTACCTGTTGTGCAACCAGTTATGGCCGCACCACCTACAAGACCATGGGGAAATGATTTTGGTCCCCTCTATTTGGCCGCACCTTTGCACGAACTGTTGCGCATATCTAGGAAGCATCTCCTGAAGTTTCAAGGTGATGGAAAACAACATCCCAATGAGCACATATCCGTATTCTACATCGTTTGTGGCATTCTCGGCATTGAGCATGAAGATGTTTCTGTAAGATTTTTCATTGAATCCCTTCAAGGGGTTGCATCTGAATGGTTCTTTACTCTTCCTAATGCCTCCATCACCGATTGGGCCTCTCTTCACACTAAGTTTGAAGAAATATTTAAGTTTGCTGAAGATTCACATGCTTTATTGGCACAACTCACCACCATGCGTAAAGAAGCTCATGAGCCTATGCGCGAGTTCGTGGAAAAATTTAATAAATTGGTGACACATATCCCAAATGATGCAAGACCGATGGATCATAACCTGAAGTGCTTCTTCATCAACACCCAACTACCCAAGGTGAGTTTCTACTTACGTATAATTTTTTTTGTTAATGTTGAAGCAACCCAGCAATTGGCTACCAGTCTAGAGGACGACATGATCCTTGCTAGAGAAATCAGGATGGGAACTAAAAAAAATAAAAGGATGCAAGCCTCCGGGTCTTCAGAATCTAATGTTAGTGCTCCCAGTGCCAACTCAAATTTCATAGATCCTATGGTCCAAAGGCTGGCAAATGAAGTCTTGTCTCTCAATAAAAAAGTTTCAAGCAATAATAACAGTAGCAATTACAAGGACGTCCCTAGGAGGACTTTCCCTAATTATGCTGGCAACAAAAATAAAAATCGTCTCCTAGCACCTCCAAGAAGGCTTGCTCTGGAAACCCCACCCGCTAACAATGCTGCAGGATACTATGAGACTGAACAAGATGATTATGCGTAGCAGGAATACCCTAAAGAAGAAAATGCCAATCTCTTCCAAGAAGAAGAAACTGAATCGGCTAGTGACTCCAAGATTAGCTATTTGCAAATGGCGGAGGAAGAAGATGAAGACGACTTGGTGACTGATACTTATGCTATTTTTATGCAGCATCAACAAAATCAGCTTGATAAAGCTCAAGCTGCTGCTATCCTTGAAAAAGAGAAGCCGCCGATAACGATCGCCAAAAGAGGATCTCCCCTCCCTTGGCAACCCAAGAAAGCAGCAAATCCACAAGTACCTACACCTCGCCCTTCTTCATCAACTCTCGTTATTCCTAAAGCTAATCCTCTCATTCCAAAGACCAATGTGCCTTTTGTAAAACCAATCAGTGAAGTTACGACTTCCAACCTACAAAATTCTTTCTAGGCTTTTGACATTATTGACCATGCCAAGAAAACCAAGGTTCAAATGTCTAAGGATGAATACCTCAAAGACAACCCCGACCGATTTGATAGGCTTGTCAAGTTTGTCAATGACAAAAGAATTTCCCCTAGTCAGGATACACCTCTTGACACCCCTATTACTCCTAAACCCAAGATATCACAGAGTAACCTTGTATCTAACCCTCCAACTGCCTCTGGACACATCGATCCATTTTTCATCTCCCTTCTTGTAAATGGTTTCAAGCTGAGTAACTGTGTCATAGACTCTGGTGCATCTGACAACATGATGCCCGCTAAGGTAGCTACTTCCTTGGGCCTTGAGATGACCAAAACTTTCAGCCGTTGTTTCTCCATGGAGAATAAACAAGTTCCATTGATCGGTCAGATCAAAGATGCGCAATATGCATTCGCTGCATACCTAGAGAAGAAAATAAAAATGAGTCCTTGTGGCCGATGTACCAGCATCCTACGGAATCCTCCTCGAACATAATTTCTGCAAAGATGTTGGAGGAGAACTAAGTATGGATATATCTGAAGCAAGAATACCAGTAAAAGGTGTGATGCAAAAGTTGGTTCCTAAAAAAGAGTCAAAGTTTTCAGTTGCCAAATTAGATGATCCCAGAGCTCAGATCTTGTTCGAATCCTCAGGTGTGGGAACTTACTATCTATAGACAAACAAGGTGGGTGAATCCTTGACTCAAAATGAGTTAGAAAATGATGATATTTCCTCCACTTCAAATGAGACGTCATCGAGTGATTTTTCTATCTCCGACTGTGAATCCTTGTCAGATGATGAAGCTTTGGACTTTGACACTGTTAGCATTGGTGATCCCGACGATGTTTGGTTGCTCGAATTTGATGGTAGCTACTCTTCAACTGGTTCTGGAGTAGGAATGGTTTTAATTTCTCCACCAATAAATTTTTTCCCTTTCTCTTTCAAGTTGCAATTTGATAACACTAATAACACCGCCGAGTATGAAGCCCTATTGTTGGGAATGCAAGTTGCACTGAAGAAAGGTATAAAAAATATTCATGCACAAGGTGATGCCAAGCTGATAGTATGTCAAGTGAGAAATCTTTATTAGACAAAGAACGATAGACTCAGGCATTATCGTAATCTACTATGGGATTCCGTTGAGGAATTTGAAGCTTTTGATATCTCTGTTGTTCCCAGAGAATACAATACTAGAGCTGATTCTCTCACAATCTTTGCCATGCTCTTGGTGCCACACAAAGACTTTCAAGGTTCTACCTATACCATAGAGTTGGTTTTCCACCCAAGTGTCCCTGACAATTCAGAGAATTGGAAAATTTTCAATGATGATCATCAGATCATTGCCTTTTTGGAGAAAGCAGAGAATTTTGATGAATTGTATTTTGAAGGCAGCAATTCTCCACCTCGAGAATCTGTGTCAAATATGGATCCTGTTACGGGTGAAGAATATTTGCAACTCAAAGGGAATAAGATTCCCAAAGGATTGGTATCCTTGGAAAAGCTTTCTGAAAAACATGATTGCCACGTGAAAAAGCAACTCTCAGATTCTGACTCATCTAATGAAGTGGAACAAATAAATCTGGGAACTGAAGCTAACCCCAAGATGGTGAACATTGGAAAATGTTGCACGGCCGAAGAAAGAAGACAGTTTTCTCAGCTACTACAAGAGTATATTGATGTCTTAGCATATTCGTATGAAGATCTAAAATCTTTTCGGCCTAAAGAAGTACAACATGATATTCCCCTCAAGGTCAGAGCTTTTCCTTACAAAGCAAAGCAGAGGCAGTACAATCCCAAGATCTCTGGAACAATTTTGGCAGAGGTTCAAAAGATTCTAAACACAGATAATATTCCCTATCCATCATTCAACATGGATAGCCAATATCGTCCCCATCCGTAAGAATGGCAAAATCCGCATTTGTGTGGATTTCAGAAATCTAAACCAATTGTCGCTCAAAGAAAATTACCCACTTCCAGTGATGGACCAAGTCCTACAAAATGTAACCGGATCCAAGATGCTCTCCATGCTAGACGAATTTTCTGGCTACAATCAAATTGAAGTTAATTCAAGCGATCAACACAAAACCGCTTTCACGACGCCATGGGGAACCTTTGCATATTGAAGGATGCCTTTTGGTTTGATCAACGCTGGCACTACATTCCAACATGCCATGGATATCGCTTTCCACAACGTGATGGGTAAGTTCATCGTGGTATATCTTGACGATCTCGCAGTTTTCTCTAAGCAACGTCATGAACATTTATACCACTTGAGGAAAACTCTTGAAAGATGTCGTCAACATGGTATTTCCCTAAATCCCAAAAAGTCAACTTTTGGGGTGACAGAAGGTAAACTTCTTGGTCATGTTGTATCTACAGAGGGAATCAAGATTGACTTGGAAAGGGTCAATGGAATTAAATCTCTCACTCTGCCGTCAAGCAAGAAAGTTGTTCACTCCTTCTTTGGAAAAGTAAACTTCTTAAGGAGGTTTCTTCTAGACTTTGTTGAAAAGACTCGTCATATTGTGAATATGATGAAGGCTAACACCACATTCCATTGGACGACAGAAGGCAAAGCGGCGTTCGATGATATCAAGGAGGCCATTGCTCATGCACTTGTGTTGGTTTGCCCCAACTACACCAAAGATTTTGTTATGTACAGTTATGCTTCCGAGCATACACTCTCAGCAGTTCTGGTACAAGAAAACGATGAAGGCTTTGAATCCCCCATTGCATTCATGAGCTGCCCCCTGAAGAATTATGAATTGAAATATTCTCAAATGGAGAAGCAAGCTTTCGCAGTTGTCAGAGCCGTCAAGCATTTTCAGTTCTACATTCTCAGTAGCCATGTCAAGGTTTTAGTACCAGATTCAAATATTAAGTCTATCCTAACACATCAGGAATTTGGAACAAAAAGAGGCAATTGGATTGCCAAGATTCAGGAGTATGATCTAGAAATTAAACCCACTAAGTTGATACGTGGACGTGGACTTTGTTAGCTTATTGCTGAAAATAACCCAGATAAAGAAATTTCAGAAGATGAAGAAGTTTCAGATGAGGAAGAGGTGGATCCAAGTACACTCCCAATGGTATTGTTTGTTAGTACCACTGACGAATGGTATTCCAACATCACTCATTTCCTCACATATAGAGAATTCCCTAATCACTTGACTCCAAAGGAAAAAATAACCATCAAGCTGAAATCAACTAATTTTGTCTTATGGGATAATGGCTTGTACAAGCGCGCAATGGATGGGACTTTTCTCAGATGTGTTGATAAAGAACAACAAAAATTGTTGAAGTCTTATCATGACTTGGCATGTGGCAGGAATTTCTCAGCGCCAGAACTGCTCACAAAATCCTGAGAGCAAAGTATTACTGGCCCACACTTTTTCAGGACACGTACTCTTGGGTATGTAAGTGTGAATTGTGCCAACAGTTCGTCGGCCGACCCAGGTTGGCATCTTTTCCATTGAAACATGTTGTGATCGAAGAACCTTTCCAACAGTGGGGCATCGACTTCATAGGTGCAGTTAATCCATCATCAAGTGTAGGACACATGTATGTATGTCTTGAATGCTATTGACTATTTCACCAAATGGCTGGAAGCGATACCTACCAAGTGTGCTACTTCAGAGGTGGTGTGCAATTTCTTAAAGGAAAACATTATTTCCAGGTTTGGTGTGCCGAACAAGATCGTTGCTGACAATGCTTCTGCCTTCTCATCAAACGAGATTACTGAGTTTTGTTTTGAACATGACATAACTTTGTCGCATTCTTCTGACTATTATTTGCAAGGTAATGGTCAAGCAAAATCTAGCAACAAGAATCTGGTGACTATCATCTGCAAGCTGGTGGACGAAAATCAACATTTGTGGTACAAGGCCTTGTTTGACGCTTTGTGGGCAGATAGGATAACTCCGAAGCGAGCAATCAACATGTCTCCTTTTCAACTCTTGTATGGGTTGAATGCCGAGAGTCCTATAACCTTGGAACTACCAGCCCTCAAACTGGCTAAGGCCATTGAGGATGAGATGTTTGATAATTCTATTGATAAGCGCATCCTGTATCTCTTTGAATTGGAAGAGAACTGGGTTCAAGTGGTTGATCGCATCACGGAACACCAGGACCAAGTGAAGAAGATTTTTGACAAAAAAGCCAAGTCTCGAGAATTTCAAATTAGTGACCTCGTTCTCCTGTGTGACAAACGAAGAGAACCAAAAGGTATGCACGGGAAATTTGACTCACTGTGGACAGGACCTTTCCAAATATATCAGTTGCACGGTGAGAATAGTTTCTTGTTAGCATATGGAGACGGAACGCCATTTTCCCTTCCTCACAGTGGGAAACATCTCAAGCACTTTACATAGTAAAGCAATTGGCGTTGGTATGTAACTACTTTTTATTTTTAAGTCCTTTTGAATCTATGTTTTTAGTTTTGTCATCATCGTCATTGCCTGACTCTAAGCCCAATGGATGGATAAAGGAACTTGAATTCTGGAATTCTTCTCCCTTCATTCATTTCAAAGAACGGTCGAAGGAAGATCCCCAGCAGGAGCCAGCTGTTATCACGGAATCTAGCAGCGCTCATTCCACGAATAACCCCCCTACGAAACTTGTCTGTTTCCTAGGTTCGTGGAGTTCAAGCACGCAGAACGAGGTGATTTTCAAGCCACCTCAAAATGCATTCCAAAGTCTCAAACATTCAGTTTGAGTGTCCCCCTATGTTCGCTTCACAAAGACCTTCGAAATGAGCCCCTTCGCGAAGTCTCACTGTTCGTACTTAGTTAATTGTGAAAAATGCAGTTGCACTGAAAAAGTGCACTCCTGCTCACAAGCCAAAAATTGGCTAAGTATAAAAAGTGCAAGGGAGCTATTTTTCAGTGCCCCTGCATGAAAGTGAATTCTCCAAAATGTAAGAGCGCTGAAAAAGTGCCCTCTTACACTTTTTATCCAGAATTAGTCTTTTTCTTGCCTTGGCGCGTTTCTTCATGCGTTTTACATTTTTCGCTCATCGTGCCACTTTTTGTGCCTAAATTAATTGCTCGACTTGAGTTAGGTTTTTGGGTTTCCCTTTTACTTAAAAGTGTTTTATTGTTTCTTTTTCATTGTTTATGATCTTCAACTTCTTTCCTTCATGCTAGGCGAAATCTTCTCAAGCTGAAAAGCATGTTTTTGAGAAATCTGAAGTTCCTTTCAATCAAATTTCGCGTTTTCTCTTGGTAAGTTGTTCTTCTTGCTTTCTCTTCATTGTCCTTCATTATTTTGTACATATCTTAGGTTTTACATATGCGTTTTTTATTCTTACCTTCGTTTTCTTCTACCATGTGTTTCTTTTTCTTTCCACGGTTTCCTGAATATCTTTCCAGATGTATGGACATTTCTTTTTATCCTAATCTCATTGTTTTTCTTTTTTCATGCATCCATCTTGTGTCTACACGTTTTCCTGATGTAGAACTCACGCAATGGGATTTTCATGGCTCGTTTTGGCGTGATTTCTCTCTTCCCACGTTCCTTACTTTTCAAGCATTGTCATGTTTTCTCACCTCTATCACCATTTACATCAATGTATAGTGGCCTAAAGATGTAGGTTTGTCCTTCCAAAATGCGTGGTAAGAGGGTTCCTTTCCAAAAAATACGTTTTGCAAATGCTTAACACAAAGAAATCCGTGCCTCAAGAGTCAAGCGCTATTTTTCAGTATCATTGCACGTTTTTTTTTCTAAACTTCAAGATTTAGATGCAGTGGCATCCAAAATGTGCGCCCTTGCATTTTGAAATTTTTTCTAACACTCCAAATGCAGGAGCGCTGTTTTTCAGCGCCCCTGAATCAAATCCAATTTCTTTCAAAGTGTAAGGGTGTTGAAAAAGTGCACCCTTACACTTTTCACAATTTTTTCCCAGAAGTACTTCAAACTTGCAAGCTTCGTTTCGAACCTCGTTCCTTCCATTTTGTGCATCGTTTTACATGCATTTCAATCTGCTCCATGCTTGCTCATCATCATTGCTCGTTTCACGCATTCCCATGCTATTTAATGACTAATGTTTGTTCTGGCTTGACACTTTGCAATCTCTTTTCAAAGACCTTCAAAGTTGATTGATCAAAGTTTCAGTTGCTCTTGATGACTGCCAGAAAACCTCCGTCTTCTTCAAAAGAAAAAGGGAAAATGAAATATAAATATCAAGGTGTCTATCTGCCAACTGTAGTGGTTTCCAAGGTGGAAGAAATAAAAGACACAAAGGTTGGCCATCAAGACTTGGTTGATTTTGCAAAGCAAACTGAGATGAAGCCTCTTCCTGACCCGATGAGAGCAATTGTACACAGTAACCTACATTTGGTAGCTATGTTTCCTACTATTGCACACAATACAGAATTTGTCCTTCAAGTGGCATGTCATTACATCGGGGAAAGCAAAAGTGTGATCGATTCTTCTGGGCACGAGATTTGAAGACTCAACCCTGACTTCTTTGACATTGTGTTTAAGGTTCCTCAAAATGGAGAAATACATTGATATCTCTATACAAAAAGCACAAGAAGTCTTTGACGCTGATCCCAACAAGGCTAAAAACCTAATAAATACTCAATGGTTGAAGAAGCCTAGACAATCTGTTTCTAGATGGCCAAAGGGACTCCTGCGAAGTGATTTCAAAGATGACGTCAAAGATATGATCACATTTTTAAGCAGAGTAAAAGGCTTGCCTGAATCATCCACTTTTCATGATTGGATGTATGAATACATCAGGATTATTAGAAGAAAAAAGGTGCACATTGACTGGGGAAAACATATCAGTGATGAAATACATGAGCAGCTGATCAGTGCGCCTTCCACATTGAAATTCTATATGACTTCTTACCTGGTGTACGCAGCAGCTGTAATGAGACAATTTCCAGGTCTATCCACAAAAGGGAATCAGATGCTAGTACCTGTGTATAAATTCTTCTATCAACTAGAATTGAAGGAAAGCTTCCATCATTTCAGGTGGGTTATTGATGCTTTCTTCGCACCTTTGCTTTTCAATTTTGATCCAGCTCTCGAAAGGAGAAGGGTATCTGATGAGGCCTATAAGGCGGTAAGTAAAGTTGGATGCCTATTTCTTCAATTCCCAACGTTTACTTATTTGAGAGTAGGGTGCTACACTGGCTATCCTTACATGCTGCCACGTTATCCTTCAGATAAGTGGGTTCTCATGGAGACATGCAGACAACGGATTTCAGTGCATAAAGAACGAAGAAGTAACCACAAGCGTGGATTCAAGTTCCCACTGACAATCGACTGATATACTATCCCAACTATACAAAAAGCCAAGTTTGTTTATGCTGAAATGCAAATCATGACAATCAAGACCTACAGGTATAGGTTTGATTTTGATTACCGGGATGTTAGAAGGCAATTACAAAAGGGTCATCATCACAAGTACTGCTTTGAAGATATTTGGGCTGATTGTAGAGATGAAGAAGCCATTTGTAAAATGGATTATTGCAGGTTGACTGTTCAGCAGATCAGAGACCTTGATATTGCTGACCTACCAAAGGATTTTACAGATGCTGGCGATATCATGAATGATGTCTATGATGAACAAGAGGTTTCTAAAAGGCCATTGCCTGCAATTCAATGGTCTAGGAAAGAAAGTACTAGCATGAGAGATAGATTGAAGCCAATCCTAGCCAACACTGTAGAATGGTTACATAAGCATGGTTTTGAAATGAAAAGTTTTAGAATAGATTCAAAAGGAGAAGAATCTGAAGCAAAAGCTTGCCAATAGCAAGAACTCCGCATGAAAAATAAATCAGCGGCTGTTCCCACTTCTTCACGAAGAGGTCCCAGGATCAAGTTTACTGTTGGAAAGAAAGATACCCAGTCCGTCCCAGAAGGAGAAACCACAGAATCCAATCCATCTCGCTCTAAAGGTAAAAAGGTTGTTCCAGAGGAGATAGATGTCGATGAAGAAAGTACTTCCAGTGGCCAATCCGCTAAAGATGAAGACTCAGCAGAAGTAGACTCTGATGCAGAAGAGGTTTCTGAAAGCGGGCAAGAGTTTGAAGAAGATTCTGAAGAAGAATCTGAAGGTGATTCCGAAGGTGAACCAGAATCAGAGAGACAAGAGGGTGATCAACAGGAACCCAGGCATGATCAAGAAAGAACTACGTCTCCAACTGAGAATGTAGTTGAGGAAATTCCCAGAACGTCATCACCTGTGATTTCCAGTGTTCCTCATACCCCTCCAAATTCAAGAACTCCACCTCCTGTTCCCTCATCACCCATTCCTACCACATGCATTCCTACAGTTGAGATATCCACTATTCCTACAACATCAACCTCGCTTGATACTCCCTCGGTGACAAGCATTCATACGGTTGATATACTGTCGAGTCCTCCATCATCCATTCCTAGCCTGTCTTCACCAACGTATGATATCACTTCTGAAAATGAATTCAATTGTTTCATGAATGAGTCAATGCGTGATCAGCTCAATGTGCAGTCTACAGGAGCAATGATGAAAGACACTTCTCCTATTGTCACAATACCCATGGTAACTTCAGATGTGACAATAACTCCGGAAGTGATGATGACAATTGAGTTGATTGTGAATCTAGAAGTTCACACCTCCTTCCTTCCCCCTTGGCTGATATCTCAAGTGTCGAAGCGGAAGAAGCAAATGATCTCTCCAGAGGAGCTCGACCTCGAAGAGATAGTCCCTCCAAAGGCTAAAGGGAAGAAAAAGGAAAAAGTATACTCAAGGCTGAACGTTGAAAAGACTGGCAACAAGTATGCCGAAATTGGCATACCACCGCAAGAAGGAGATGTCAATATGGAGGACTACACGGTAACAAAAGTCCAGCTTGGCAAGGTTACCAATGAAAGTGAAAAAGCAGATGTGCAAGTGACATTGGATATCTTGGCTGGAAGACTGGATAAAATGGAGCAAGCTCGCAATATGTACAAGCAGAGGGTAGAGCATTATGCCACTGTTGTAAAGAGACTTGCAGGATCTCCAACTAATGCACAACTGCTGACAGTGGTAAGTATTGAGGACCCAGTTTTCAAGAAAGCTGAGAAGTTCGCTTCCAAAGGAAAAGTGTTGTATGATTTCATTGAGAAGATCATAGAACATGGGTCTCAGATCATAATTGTTGCAGACGAGAAAACTACCTTGTTGGCCAAGCTCACCACAGAGCTTGATAAAGAAAAAAGTGTACTTTCCCAGGAGTGCAGAGATATGGAAAAATGCCTGCTGTCATGGTCACAGATGAAGCAGGTGAAGCTCAGTAAATTGGTGGAAGTCGGGGTAATTCCTGACAAAGAAAAGTTCATTGAGGTAAGAGAATCCTTGAAACATCGAATTCAAGTAATTCAATCTCTTACGAAAGATCTCCACCAAGTATAGGAAGATGTCAAAGGGCATCGTGTTATTCTTAAAAAAGGTATCAAGGAGTTACCAGGTCAACTTCTTGAGAAGAATCGTATCTTCCTGCCGGCCACAGAAATATCTCAAATCTTCAAGGAAGCCATCATGAAGTTAATTGACAGTGCAGACTTTTCAGAAGCCTCTCTGAACGTCATTTGTGATACAAGGCTCACATTGGATAACCTGAAAATGCATCTTGACAGGTGCAAGAAGGTTCACTCATCTGCTATGAGATCGATCACGAGAATTCACACCATTGTGGATTACACCGTTGGTCCGGATGAGAAGTTCGTATAGGAGACCAGGAAGAAATACGAAGACTTTTGTGC
Organism: Sequoia sempervirens; assembly: GCA_007258455.2. NCBI lineage: Eukaryota > Viridiplantae > Streptophyta > Pinopsida > Cupressales > Cupressaceae > Sequoia > Sequoia sempervirens. The sequence goes on along the minus strand of VDFB02276167.1, from coordinate 88,629 downwards.
CCAAAGCAAGGAAACATGAAGAAGGTTCCTGATCTCTAGTGTTAGACATTTTCGATGCATCCCTTTATGCATCTTGTAAATATTTCCTGACATCTTATATGTCTTTTTGTAAGTTGTCATTGCACCAAGTTCGAAGATGTAATCTTTTGAAAACAAATTACACTTTGACTTTGGTCCAAGTTAGGTGAGATCTCCTAAAATCGCTCACCTAACTTTCTTTGATTTCCTCAATTAGATTCCTAATTTTGCTCATCCCTCTTTCTATATAATGTGAGGGATTTGTATTGTAAATTTATCCTTTAGTATTTTGCAACGAAGTGCTGCCCTTTTTGAAGCAGAATTGTGAAACTTTGTGTTCATACTTTGTGAATGAAATTTTATCAATAAAGAAGAAGATTGCAAACCAGACTTTGTGTTGGATTCGATAATCTTGTGAATTGATCTCATTTGGTGGTGATTAGCTTATGGAATCTGAAGGAATCTAAGTAATTCATGTAAACTTTGTGTTACATCCTTTATTTAGATTTTCATTTGTGTTTTGTTTATCTTTAGTTGAATGATCTACAAGACTTTGTGCTTGTAATTATTCATGCTCTTTGGATACTTTGGTTGAATGATCTACAAGAATTTGTGCTTGTAATTATTCATGCTCTTTGGATGCTTTGGTTGGATAATCTACAAGACTTTGCGCTTGTAATTGTTCATGTTGTTCGAGGAATTGCTGCGTCTAAGAAGACTTTGTGCTTCTAACGTGACAAATGACATACCTATCACAGATCCACCATTGAAAGAGCTACGAAACGACTTTGTGCCTTTGTGAGCTTTCCCTTTTATTTTACTAGTTTATTGTTAATCACTTCTGGTACCTCTACGCTTTTCTTTGACAAATAGAGGTATTGGCATTACTGCTCGTTGTTAGTTTAAAGTTATTGTGAATTAAGAACTTCCAATAGTGAAGCATTGTAAACATCTTCTCTAAAAAAAGAGAGAAGGATGAATGTAACACACCCCCCCCACTTCGTAAGTATTGTGTATATTTTGTAATTACTTTGTTTATTTTACTACCGCTTCTGTCACCAGTAAGAAGGGCACCTCCCCTTTCTGAGAGGAGAGATTCACATCTCACATAGCTGTGGCTGAAGTCCTAGTTGTGTAATCTATCGAAAAGATGATTACATAATTTTCACCCAACACTCCCAACCCATGAGAATGGTAGGATCTCCAATCCATCCATCTTGGGGCAGCATGCTTGATAAGATGCATGAATATTGCCTTCCTCAACAAGCCCAAGAGCACTCATATGCCTTTTGGTCCATGAGCCTGCATCTCGGGGTGGCGTGCTTGATGAAGGAAAGGCCGATACTTCATCTCTTGATCCCCCTTTGAATGATCACTTTCTTTGGTTAGTGATTAATGACTTAAGATAGGCTACAATTTGTGGTGGGGTATGACAATCCCCTAGGCATCCCACCATCCTTGGAACATTCCAAAAATAGGGACTTTCCAAAAATGTTCGGGACGTGTCCTCTGGTTTCCCTAGAAAATAGTCTTCCTATTTGGTAGTCTAGTCCATGATGTACATTATCAACATGCCATCAATAACTTGGTTGATTTGCTTTGTTTATCTTGTTTCTGGATGGTATGATGAGCTGAAGTTAAGCTTGAATTTGAATTTTTATATCAAGGTCATTTAAAATTTTGATTTAAAGAGCTTATCCCTATCAAAAATGATGACCTTTGGGATTCCATGGAGTCAAACTAGCTCTTTAGTGAAGTGGGTAATGTTTGGCTTTAATTTGTTGTCAAAAAACCATTAGCTACAAAAGAGGCTACATTGTTCTTCATACCAAGCCAAAAATAACCCTTCTTCATATCAATGTAAAACTTTGTCACTCCTATATGTGCATTGTAGGGAGCAACATGAGCTTATTCAAGAATCTTTTGCTTTAACCTTTTCCTAGAGGCATGCACACTTGTCCTTGGAAACACATTAAATCTTTGTTGTCTAACTTGTAGTCTATGATTTGTGGGTTTTATGGCTTGTGATAGCATTAAATGACAAAGTTCATACCTTTCTTGGAGCTCATTGATGGAATTCTTCGAGTCTGTTATGATTTGTGAGAGTTTCCAGACCGGTCTCTATTTTTAAGGTACAAGACCCCAAGGAGTTCACTATGGATGGGCACATTGATGAGCAAACACCCTTATATTGATAATCAGGGAAGGGGGATGGGGCAGAGGGGGGGTGAATCAGTATAAGATAAAATTTTACTTATTTAAAATCCAACAACCATGAAAATAGAAATCACACAAGATCTACCAACTAAGAGACACAAGGTTTATGTGGAAACCCTTTTGAGAGAAACCCACAGAGAAAAGACTGCTTGGATCTACAATCCAAATATAACCTCAAATAAAACAAAATTCTCTTACAAATTCTGTAGGCACCAACCCACTGGAGACACCAATCCTTGCTACTAAGCACCAACTTAGCAAGAGACACCAATCTCTTCAATTAGGAGGCACCGACCTCCAAAAGAACAAAATGTTTTCCTTCTTGAAAATATCTCCTTCAAAAATCTTCTTTTCTTTGCAAATCTGCTCCAACTATCGTCTTCAAAGATCTTCTCCTCTTCTTTGCAAATCTGATCCAAATATCTTCTTCAAAAATATTCTCCTCTTCTTTACAAATCTGCTCCAAATATCTTCTTCAAAAAATTTGCTCCTTTTCTTTGCAAATCTGCTCCAAATATTTTCTTCAAAAATCTGCTCCTTTTCTTTACAAATCTGCCTTTCTTCTTCTCCTAAAATTATGCTCTTAATAGTAATGATTTTGTATTTTGAAACTTAGTTTCTAACCTCCCAAATCAACCTGCATTTATACTTATTCAACCTACTTCACCCAAGGAGGTTGGCCATGTTGGGGGAATAATTACATTTATTTTAAAACTTTTAAATCCCAGGAGGGGCGCCACACTATGTAGGGTTGACCCATATTAAAGAGGACAAATTTATCAATACAGGCACCATAAATTGGGTGCCAAAGAAGAAGCAAATTGGGTCGGTCCAATAAGTTAAATATTTCCCCTTTTTTCTTTAACTCTCTCTCCTTAGCATATGTCTTCTACATTGATCCTCCTTTGACAGCAGCAATAAAATGTCTTGAGATTAATCTTCCTTTGACATCAATGACAATAGTATTTCCAACACGCATCCCTAGACTCTCCCAACTATTTTTTGTTTCTTTGCATAGTAGACACGTATTCAGACATTGCTTGATCATTTTGATTAATATTTTTTTGCCTCCATTGCTTGGACCAAATCCATGGGCACCACTGAATTGTTTAACTTCCAGCCCAAGAAATTTCATACAGTCTCTGCATAGGAATCGGACATGTACTATAGATAAGGACCTTCTAGTATACCAAGGAAATGTTGACCTACCATCTATTTTTAATTCCATGCACTTGCCTAGAGCACATTCACATATTCTTGTGCCTTAGTATTGCCTTGTACCAGATAAGTAACTATCATTTCTGGGGATATCGTTGCTATGGTTATAAGAATGCAGAAAGAAGTTTTAACTTTCTTCTCATCATGGTTACAAACTAATTGGCAACTTTTCTTAGGAAGAAAGAATTACATATTATCATATGCATGTGGGGATGGGAGACATCTTGGTTTCTTGAGATGGTAATGAGGATGTCAATGGTAGGGGTAATATGGGGAGACATCAAATAAATTATGAAATATATAAAATATTAAAAAGATTAAAGATGTATATTGGATTTGGAATGTAAGAATTAAGAAACAGTGCAAAGTGACAATGCATCGAGAGTAGTTAGAAACATAGGCCAAAGTCTCCTGTGCATACCTGACATCTGTATGTGGTTGGAAGATTTGTAGCTGATTTCTATGTATATTTCATTATTTGTGCCAAACCTTTTTTGTATGAAGGTTCAGAATTAAGGACCAAAAGTAAGAAAGTAAATTTTTGGGTGTCATAACTAAAATCAGATGTTATGTTTGATGGAATAATTTTTCTTTTTGGTTCAGTTTCTTGAGATTGAAAATTATTCTCTTTGAATTGATCTGCCCCCAAAAATCTAAAATAGATACTTGATTTATAACTAGGAAACAAGGGAAAATTGAAATTAGTAATGCCCAAAATAAATCTATATATACAAAATGGCCCTATGAAAGGAGATTCCTATGCTTCGAGACAACAAATGATTGAAACAAATAAAGAGAGCTTAAGAAAAGAATCTTTATTACAATTGGGAGTAGAAGAGGGATCAACATTGTCATCAATCACCATGAAAAGTCCAGCATCGAGATCAATGAGAAAACTAGAAATTGAATCTAAATGAATAGCTCTAATAATTTATGGGAGCAGAAATACAATAAACATCTGACTAGTATCACCTAGGGAAACCATTTTTAAGGTGGACGAGTCTCCAGTAAACTGGGCAACCTCTTCAGCACCCCCGAGTATTTCCCGCAAACGGGGGACTTAAGAGGAACAAGTTTCCTTTGGATACGCTCCTTAAAAAGGGGATTGTGAGGAGAGTTCATAGAGACTCATCATCGAAACATAATCTCATGTCCCTTGCAATGGAAAATTGGACATGGTCAAAGATAAAATAAAATTCGAAGAAAATAAGAAATACAAAAATAAATTTGATTCATGAGAAATATATGGTAGTACAACTCTACAATGACAGAACTAGGGCCATCATTCGTTGTAGGTGGGATTATATGAACATACCCCTTTGCGTGTGGCATCCTATGCGGTGAACCTAAGATAGTATTTGGATAGGTAGGGGAGAGTGGCTCCCATCAACGTTGTAAGGTAAATCAAGTTTTTTTATGGCTATTCATAAGATGTATATTTAGGAAGCCTTGTGGCTTCATGAGCGGTGTCTTCAGTTTTCAGAACACAAGGGCCAAGCATCACTATTAAAAGCAGTTATGATGATTTGTGATAATTCTTTTTATCTTGAAAATGTTGTTTATCTGTTCAGTATTTGTCATTAGGAGTGAGTATTCTTCAATCTTGACAATGTTGTTTATCTATTCACCTTATAGTTACTAGAAGTAGATAAATTTTAATGTTCTTACTATCTCCATTGCTTCTACCTTGCATCACACCAACCGCAAAAAATAACGTTTTGAGAATGTGTCCCTTTGTTCCAGGAACTTGTGTAACATTACATCTGACCGTTGAATAGGAAGTGCCAACTACTAATTTTTTAGCTCTTCTTTGGTGGCTTGCATGTCTTCAAATTACTAAACTCTTGAATAGTATTTAATAAGAAATTTCAACTCTTTAAGAAAACTCCTAATTCTATATAAATGGTGATAAATTTAAAATATCAGTAGTCTATATAGGGGAGAGGGGCCTATAGCGGAGCACCCTAACTTCGCGTTTCTCAAAATCTTATGTGGAAATTTCAAATCACTCCCAATTTTGTACAATAATTTATTTGGCAACTCATGTGCTTCTATATTTCATTTTAGGGCCACATCATCAAATATGATGCCACATCAGCATGCTTTTTGTTGAGGTATCCAAAAAGGCCCCCAAAAAAAGTGAGACCGATAGTGGTGCACTAAGTCATGTTTTATTGGTGCGCTGATGTGGCATCACATGATTTGTCAATTTGCATACTTTATGGATAAAAAATGTTTTGCAATTGGATATTAAAGTGCTCCACTATGGGGCCCACTGAGGCCTACTTCTATCCCCACTATTGAACCCTGCTCCATTATAGGCCCCTCTCCCCTAAATGAAATTGACAACAATACTTATATAAATGATACTAGAAATTTAAAATCCTATTAATAAGAAAGCAGTGTTATTTTTGAGGCAATATATGCTACGAGGGAAAAATAATATCGTACAAGCCATGGCAGATGAGCTTCAATAAATTTAAAAAAATTAAATATAATACTGTGGTCTATTTCAATATTATATTAGTGTATTCTTTGTTTTTATTTTGGAGTATGATATCCTACTGAAGTTAAATTTAAGGTAATATTGTGTTCTATTTTAACAGTCATATTAACACATTACTCAAGGCTGCAATATGAAATTTTTTGACAAAGAAAAGAAAAACATTGAGGCAAACTGTAGACCACTTGGATTCCTTGGTGACACACCTTCCACGTACATGACAACTCGTTTCCTAAAAAGTCCAAGCAACTGCTTTATTTGTTCAGGGAATTATAGATTTTCAGATCATGATAGTTTGTATTATCTTCCACTGAAATTTACCTCCTCATTATAATAATTCCTGCAATGTTGATTGTAATTTGCACAGGGTACATCAAGTTCATATAAGCACTATGCTTTATAAATTTATTTCAACAAGGCTCATTTTTCATTTCAAAAAAATCTCTTGTATTGATAGATCTGCGATTCATTTTACCTGCATGATTTATCATTGACTTATTGTATTGCCTAATCTTGAGTGCATTGTTTGGTGCTAAAGATTAAATATTTGGGTTGTTTTTCAACTGACATGCACAAATTAAATATTTTATGGGTACACTTGTTATGCACTTGATATATACTTTGCTTTGGAAGTTTCAGAAAATTCTTAGGAATTATTGGCTCTCCTTGGCTTATTACATATTGTTTGGAACTATTTAAAAATGCAAGCAGTCCTTGTAGCTTTTATATTTCAAACTCAAATATATTTCTTTCAAGTATTTAATTCAAATTTGCATGGATCTATATAATCCCAACTGATGTTTTTGTGGTATGTAATATTAAGCTGTAAGCTTGTTATTCTCTTTACACCAAAGCCCCAATTATATGTGGATTTTTTTTATTATCAATGTTTAATATGTTTCTAACTTAAGATGTTTGAGTACCTTTTGTGTACAATGTTAAAATATTTTTGCTATCTATTCAGATTTAATAGTTTTATAACATAAGATGCTTGACAAATAACTTTGGTATGACACATTGATAGGACTTTGATTTAACCATTATCGGGTTTTCCATCGATTGAGAAGCTGGATCACATTGGAGTTGCATCTCATCATTCAATAATTTTATCAATTATGATTAAAATCAATGGATTTGGCAATTGAATTCATTAGTGGGTATGGTGCCACATTAGGTGGGTATAGAGTCGAGTTCTTTATCAAATAAAAGGAGGATATCATAGATAATCTAAACGATGACATAATGAACATGAAACCACATTACTAATAGAGAAGCACAAGATTACATAACAAATGCCTCACAAATGGGGAAAGACAATACAATATGACTATATACAAGGGTGAAACCCCTTCAAAACTTAATGAGAAAGATGATTGGGAAAGATCTACACTTATTATCTCCATAGAAATGACAAATTTTGCAAAGTTCAATTCACAAATAATCAAATTTGTGTGCATTCCTTTATGTTTATGTTGCTTGTCCCAAAGTAAAATAAGATCATCCACATTGAAATATCTTTACAAGCTTTTCTATCAAAATATTTCTTGAGATATTCTTGATGTTTTGTGATCTTACCTACATATTTTGTTTTGTTTTCTTAAGATTTTTTAGGTATGTAATTTTTTTCTGATGGCTCTTTGAACTCACTATCCTCCCTTGCCAATGCTAATAATAAAGATGAAAGCTCAAGGATGATTGGGAATGCCACATTTGTACCATACATGATTATTAATAGAGAAGTACCAATCACCCTCTTTGGTGTGATTTAGTCTGTCCACATGGTGTTATACAACTCCTTTTGTCAGCGTTATTGATTAGTGTCAACCATTTTTGAATGACTGTTATAATATTCTCATTGTAAGACTCAACTTGCCCACCACCTTATAATTAATAATTTGATGAGTGAGATAAAGTTATCCCATACTCAAAGAAAAATCCCTATGTCTCTTTAAAAGAAAAACTTGATGCATTATCACTCACTCTATTACATTACAAAACATGAGAATATTTTCTTTCAAGAAGTCACAAACCATCTTGTAAGTTTCCTGCTTTGTTGAAATGCCCTCAACCCCTTAACGTAATAGTTTGTCTCAGCGAGAACATAAATGTACCCTTTATTATAATTTGGATAAAGAGGCCCAATGAAATTTAACACTCATTACGAAAAAGGTGCTTCTTTAATTACTAACTTAAGAGGAATAACAACTACCTTAAGTTTTCCCACGAATTGTTGACTTGAAAAATTTGCACCACTCATAATTATCGTGGAATGTGGCAGGTTAGAAATATTGTCCACACAAGATTTGAATGCTATCACTCTTGAAGAAAAATAGTCTACAACAAGCCTTATCATGAAAATTTTCTAGCAACATGTGTTGTTGTTCCTTATGTATCTCAAGGATGTTCCATCAATAAAAATCTTATATATAACATATGCTTCCAAAGTACAAAATCATTTGCTTTCAATCTCAAAGTCCTATTTTTCTACTTATCCATATGGCTCAAACAATCTCCATAAATTACAATAAGTTATATATGTATACCATCCTTTCATAGAGAATGAAAAATAATACCAATTATTGTTAAAATTCCCCTATATTCACAACCCTTTTTATCTTTATTTTTATCTCTATCTTTTATGATGAGTTAACACAACCCCCACGTGGATCGCTTTGGTTGGCTTGATTTCAATTCTATATTTGTGTACCTTTAAAATCTAATTACCTCTATTTCAATCCATCCCTTGTTGCATAAGGATTTTCCTTATTGAAGGATTAAACATAGACACCATGGTATGAGAATTTCAGTGCTAAAAGATTCAAGTGTAGCAGTACCAAGATAAAATATTACAAATAGTATAGAAGAATGCATTTCTAACTTTAGATTCTTATTAGTAGAGTGAGTTGAATCCTTTTCACTAAGAGTCATACATGTTACTGGAGCCTCTATGTTCTCACCATTCTTTTTCACATAAGAATTGTAAACATGGTATATTATGAAACAATTTGACCTTCTTTAGTCTATTTGAAGGATGTTGTCTTCTTCATCATAGCTAATTTTTTTCTTGGGAATTTTGAAAAATTAGGGAGAAACCTACTCAAAAAGTTAACTTTGCCAAAGAATGAGAGTACACCTATCTTACTTAAGGCAAAGAGAGATTGCAAATGACATCAACCCAATTAGAATTTATCTTCTTACCTTATTTTCAAACAATATTCCCTAACTTATCTCAACATGATTTCAAAAATAGACTTCTTAGGATTCAAGGAGATGCTACAAAGTTTGTCTCTTTCAAATGCTATTGTCAAGTATTGAAAACAATCATCATACTTTTCTAAAATATTGCAAGATCATCCAAGTACATAACAATAAATTTGTCCTTTAAGTCATCAAAATCCATATGCATTTCTTTTTGAAGGGTTGCACTTACATCGATAATACAAAAAGGCATATGTTCATATGCAAAGGCAACCCACAAAGTAGGCATTGTTGTCTTAAGTTGATGTTTTGTTGCAGATGGGATTTTATTATATCTTGAGTATGCCAAGAAAAGACAACATTTAAAGCCTTGTATTTATCTACAAATTATGACCCATCATGGGAAGAGAATAATGATCATTTAATGAGACTTGATCCAAACTATGAAAATCCACATATACCCTACTCTCTCCATTCTTTGTAGACTAGAAAAAAGTTTGAAACCTATGCAAGATAGTGCATTAGAAAATTTATTCATGCGTATAATATTTCTTGAATTTTCATGTGAATGGTTCTTGTTAAATGATCATAGTGTTGCTACTTTTTTCTCAAAAGGCACAATTTTAGTTTTGAGAGGAATCACGTGAAAATATAATATCAACAAAAGTGCTTAAAATTTACTTCTTTTATTAGGTGAACAACACTTTCCCAAATTCACTATTCTAGACTTGTCTACAATAGAAATATAAATATATTAACATTATATAGATGTCCTTGAATTGAATTATTTTTATCCTTAACATGAGTCTTGTTATGTTTCAATTAAATAGTCTTGAACTGAACATTAATTTCATCTTTATGCTTTCTAGATTGAGTCACTATTTCTGAACATTAATTTCATCATTATGATTTCTAGATTGAGTCACTATTTCAGCATAAGCCAAAGAGGTACTTTTGAAAAAAAACCATTGAAGTCATTTGAATTTTCTTGAAAATGAATGATGTGTTAATCATCATTAAATACGTACTATTTTTTTGAGTTGTATAGCATTGTTGGATGATATATCATCTTGATTATGAATTCTTTCTATTGAAACTTGGAATATGGCATAAAAAGAAAAGTTGAAACAAGAAGTACGTTAAACCTAGTATTTTTTCCTAAGGGTTATATTCAATTGCAAAGGCCTTTCTATAGCATCCCATAATTGATATTTATAATGTTTGAGATGGTCCTTCTTAACCTAAAATTGCTTCTTTATCTACTTTACAATCAAATTTGCATATCTCCACTCTTAGAAATTTGATTTTCATTTCATAAGCATTTGTAATTCCAACAATAATGCATCATACTATGTTGTGTTATTAGTACAATCAAATTGTAAATGGTAAGCAAAAATGTTCAACCTACATTTGCAAGATATTAATAGAATTAGGTGTTGTACACCTTGTAAATCCTTGTAATAATATGGTATATTTTGATAATATTAGAATTATCTAGGCACAATAATATTTTAATATTCTTTGTAAATAGATCTTTATGGAAATAAGTGCCACCCATTGGGGAATCCATGAGATTCTAATATGCCACTTAGTAATTGTATTATAACATGCATAATTGAGCATCTATGGAATTGTATGATGCATGCAAGAGCATGTAAGGAAGGGGTTGAATATTTGACTTGCAAGTGTGTCTTTGATTGACAAATAATAGTTGTGTAATAGTATGTAAGAAGTAATAAAAAAACTAGAAAATGAGTTACTTTTTTTTGGGAGGCTAGCCTCTTAAAGTAAGGCATGAGAAATTTTACCATGTTTGGGTTCATGGTATTATCTTATGGTGGTTTTTTTTCCCCACCTAAGCTTGTTTATTGTTGAGATATGGTGTTGTACACCATTGCATAAAATGATTTATTACAATATTGTAATTAAATGATTATTTAGCTGTGATGCACCTTGGTGGTGTGGATAATCACACCAGGTAATTATTTGGGGTCCATTTGATGTTGTATTGTAACATTGTATTATTATTTAATGTGTGGGAGACACGTGATAATAATAGTTGTGTAATAGTATGTAAGAAGTAATAAAAAACCTAGAAAATGAGTTACTTTTTTTTGGGAGGCTAGCCTCTTAAAGTAAGGCATGAGAAATTTTACCATGTTTGGGTTCATGGTATTATCTTATGGTGGTTTTTTTTTCCCACCTAAGCTTGTTTATTGTTGAGATATGGTGTTGTACACCATTGCATAAAATGATTTATTACAATATTGTAATTAAATGATTATTTAGCTGTGATGCACCTTGGTGGTGTGGATAATCACACTAGGTAATTATTTGGGGTCCATTTGATGTTGTATTGTAACATTGTATTATTATTTAATGTGTGGGAGACACGTGATAATAATTTAATATTGGGGAAATATTAAATAATATGATGTCTTAGTACCCAATATTAAATAAGGGGTTAGTGGTTTTGTATTCACATGGTTTTGTGGTACATGGTTTCACCTTACCACTAGTTGTATTTTGCGTGAGCTTGTGTCTATAAAAGCAAACACATGTGTAGTGGTTTAGGTTGGGGGTTGAGTGGTTTGGTTGTCATTATTGAGTCTTCTTGTGGAGTGCATTTGTGAAGCATGGCATGGGATGTGTGGATTCATGGTTGGACACATGGAGTGCATTGGAGGACTTGATGCTTCAGAAGTGTTCATTGTAACTCTTGTATTTGCTTTATGTCTGATTAATATGATAGAGTATGGATGCTTTTGGAGGCTAGGTTTTTCCCTCTTGAGGGTTTTCCTAGGGTATATCTTGTGTCATCTTTGATGGGTATGTTGTCTATTCTCTTGCATGTGGATTTTGAGTACTTATTTGCATGAATATCTCTTTTGGATTATGTTGAAATTGTCATTAGATGGCTGCAAGTTTCCTTACAAGTGGTATTAAAGCTTTCACAGTTGAAGATTTTTTGTTATAACCTTAGGTTGAGAAAATATTGCTTGAAGTTTGAATCTATGCAATGCAAAAATGAAAGACATGGAAAGATATGAGGGTTTTTCAGGTTGTCTGTTGCAGATCTAAGGGTTTTGGGTTTGCTTTATGATGGGTCGTTTGTAGATTTGGGGTAAAAAAAATTAGGGCAAAAAAGGTTTCTTGGTTGTGCATTCAAATGGGGGTTTTCTGAGGAAAATTTTACAAATGACCTCCTGGGTCAAAATGGACTTCATGGTTGGATTCAAGTTCATCGAGAGACAAATTTTGATATACAACTCGACCTATTTTGGAGAAGTTGAAAAAATGTATTTTTTTTTTTTGTAAAATCCTCATTTTCAAATTGTATAGTCGTCATTTTGATATATAATACAAAAAATAAAATACTCCATTGGTGAAAAATTATTCTTGCAAAATAAAAATAAAAAAAAATTAAAAATCATAAAAAACTCGATAGAAAAAGGTGGTTATTGAAAATTCTAAAAATATATATAAATGTAAATTTGGGGAAAAGGGGGGAGGGGGGTTTGGCGCCCCCCGATTGCCATACCTTGTCGGCAGTCAATCTTCTGATAGGTGACTACTAGTGGGGTCCAGCCTACTGCCAACCACCACCCCTATTTAGGGTTTTAAAAACCTTTTTTAAATAAAAAATTTATTATTAAATTTTGTCTGCCATTTTTAATAAAAATGTCATCCGATGAAAATTAAAGGGCCCATGAAAATTTTTGTATATGAAAATTAAATGAAATTTAATAGAATTTTTGGGTCTGCCACCACTCCACCACTAGGGGAGTGGTGTCGCCCGGGTGGGGCCACCACCTAGCCACCAAGGGTGGCTAATTTTTTTTGCTCGAGGTTCAAATTGTGCTTTTGCTTTCGAGGGGTATAACTTTCACCCAGGTGCTCCATTTTTGCTCTTTTTTGACTCGTTGGAAAGGTAACTCAGATCTCTACACTGTGGTGCTAGATATTTTTCCAATTTTTTCCATTTTGATAGTGTTTTTATTGCTCGAAGTCAGATGTTCTATTTGAGATTCAAGAGGCCATATCGAGTGCATACGAAGTTGAATTTTGGACTTCAAATAGTCAACGGAAAGCTTGTTCAGAGCCTAAATAGTAGATCAAGTTTGGAGTTGTTTAGACATGATTTATTTGATGATATTATATCCTAAGATGTTTATGAGTTTCTTTGAATATAGTGATACTATGAGCTTATGGATTGTCGGATCTAGGAGATTTGATGTTGGATTCATTGTGTGCTCAGTTGTACATTTGAGATTATTTTCATTTGACATGGTTATCAGTATTTGGTTGGATTTGTATTCTTCATTTTTGTATCTACAAGTTGTGTAGCATTGTAGGCGGTCTATACTTGTTGCACCTATGACTTGGACATGGGTTGTCTATGCCCATAGATATTTCAGTGTTGATGCTTTTTCAGTTTTGGTGGCTTGGTTTAGTCACTTGGTTTGTTGGTTTTGATGTCATATTGAGGAGTGGAGATGGTATTACCTGGTATAGTCATGATATGTGACCTATGTAATTGAATATGTTATGTAGATATGTGGACACGTTTGGGTTGATTTGTTGGTACATCTGGTGGTGATCATAGTGTCATGGATGTTTCTTGTGCTTTAGAGACTTTGGCATGTCATGAAGGCTTATTCAGGTGCATTTTTGGTGGTTTTGGATTGGATCTTGATTCAGGTTGTGGCAGTGTATCTTCTTGGTATGAGGATCATGGTTTACTTTTCCTTCTTATTGGAGAGCTCATGTTGCATTTGAGTTTTTTGATTGTGTGAGGGTCTTTGGGTGATCTTCAATAGGAGATTGTTATCATGATGTCATGATAGCTTGTTACATTCATTGGTTATTCATTTTTAGCGAGAGCTTTTGAGAGTGATGGATTGGTAGTGATTGGATATGTTTTTGGTGGTTTGGTGGTTGTATGTTTCTTCTTGGATTGGAGATCATGGTTTCACTTGTATGTTATGGATATTGCAGTTGAGTGTGTGCAAACCTAGATGACCTTCATGGAGAGGATGGTAGTCATGATGCCATGTGTAGCTCATACCACGGTTTAGTGGGAGTTTTTGGGAGTGATGTAGATGCATCATTGGGTATGATTATCTTCATGTGGTTGAGGATATGTATTCTTGGTTTAGAGTGTTTTATATTATGTTATGGTTTACTCTTGATACCGGTTTAGAGTTTGGAATGATACTTGTTCTCTTGAGACCAAGATGTATATATGTTTTGGTGTATGTGATCTTCTAGGAGGAGATGGTTAGATCATGTTGTCATGTTTATGTTCCTGATTTATGATTGGAGATTTGACATTGATCGTGGGTAGTTCTCTTTGTATTGGGTACATTGATCATTTGATTGATTACTTCATGATGGTGCTATGTTTCATTTGGAGTTTGGCATGGATTGATTGGTTACAGGTACTCATGGATACTTGGAGACATAGGTGATGTTTGAAGTTCTCTTGTGATTAGAGACATTTGCTTGAGATGGTTACTCTTTGGAGGTTTCAACAGGAAGATCGAGGATCTTTCACCAGGATATGGACGTGAGTTCATGATGGACCAATAGAGGAGATCGTTCTTGGAGTGAGTCATGATGGCTTGGTTATCCTAGAGGATCATTCTCATTCCCCACTCTTGGTCTACTCAACAACTTATTATTTGAGAGGTATTTTCCCATTATATCTTTTAGATGTGTTATCTTTCGTGCTTTGATTTCCCATGGAATATAATGGGAAAATACCTCTCAAATAATATTGGGATGCAGTTAGAGCTAGTAAAATAGTCTAAAGTATTTTTTGTGATGACATCCTTACTCCCTTGGGGTAACACATGCTTAATTGTAATGTAAAAAATGAGGGTACTCCTCTAGACATACATCCTTTTCTTCCCAAACTGCTCCCTTCTCTCTTTATTGATCTAAGAAGACTTTAACTTGCTTAACGAGATGATTTTTGAGATGAAGGTCCTCCTCTTTTGGGTTTTGTAGAGGTTCTAGCTACACTTCACCAAGGTCATCTACCATAGAGTCTACCAATCAATTTTATGTGAAGTATCAAATATATATTTCATTAGTACGGAAATGTGGAACACATTATGTATCATAGAGAGAGATGTTAGAGCTAGGTGAGAAGCTACTTGCCTATTTTTTTATAATTTCAAGGGTCCTTATAGTGGGAAGAAAAATTGGCTAATTTTCCAAATTAAATAGTTATTTTGGGGTCTAACTCTTAAGAAGACATCCCCTATTTGAAATTCTCCAGGGTTTCTCTTAGCATTGGTGTAGCTCTTTTGTTTGTTCATTGCTTCCTTTAGCCATTCTCAAATGATTTTGACTAGTTCATCATAATCATGCAATAATTATAGTCTAATAAATAACATATTATCTAATCCATCCCAACTAATTGGAGTTATTCATCTTTTACCATGCAATGCGTTGAATAGTGGCATCTTCAGAGATGTATACGAAGAGTTGTTGTAGGAAAACTTAATGAGGGAAAAATAGATATGTTACCCCAAGTTTCTAGGATGGGGATAGTAGGGGATGGGAGGACAAGTTTTGGGGATGGTTTTTTTCAAGCCATTTTTGGGATGGTAGGGGATGACTATATAAAAGTAGGCAAAATTTTAAAATATTTAGGGAAATTTTAATTATTCATATGATGACATTGATAAAGCATTCATCATATACATTATAGATCCTTAATACATAACATTGGTATTGAATTGAGAGTTAAAAAAAATAGCAAATGTAGAAACTTAATTGATTTCATGATTCTAAATTTATTTTCAATACAAATGCGAGATTAAAAAATAGTATACAAGTTACAACAAAATGTCCAAAGATTTCAAATTTCACTTTTAATTACAATATGAAAATACAAAAAAAAGAGAGTATATTGTTGCTCCTAATTTGCATCTCCTAATATTGTATCAAAATCAGAGTACTTTGAGTCATTGCCACAATGAGGGCCTTCTTTCTCCAATAGAATCACAACCAATCTATCTTGTGCCTCCTCATCAACCTGGGAAAATTCTTCAAGATCAACACCCCATTGTAATGATGGAGCCTATTAATATTTTTGAGTTTGACGATCTTGAAGTCAGATAGCACTATGCACAACCAGTAGCTTTTCTAGTCATCTAGAGGTAAGCCTATTCCTTTTTATGGAGTAGATAAAGTCATATGTGGACCAATTCCTCTTTGCGATAGAGAAACCATAATCTATGAGGAGGAAAATGGAAAGAATCCTCAATTGTGGTGTATCCTTACTATTCCATGTCCACATCCAATAGGGTCAGTTTGAGCTAATTTAGCTCTATCTATCTTTTCCTTTGGTTTACTAAATGTTAGAGATTGATTATTTTTTAAGGCAAGCCATTGTGAGCAAAGTAATGTATACTCCTCAGTTGAATACATTTTTTGAAGGGCCTTCATTAACCCTTCTTTCACCTCTTTGTCATCACATGGAGGTAGTATTCTAGCCTTTGGTGCATACCATTTGGGATTTAGAGAAAATCTTGCCATATGAAGTGGGGTGTTCATGATTTTCCACTGCTGAATCACAATGGCCTTAATATGTTGCTCACATAATCCCAAACTAGGATTCTTAGAAAAATTTGTTTGTTTTATCTTTCCAAGCATGTTATCAAATGTCTCATATATCTCTCTAGGAACAAATCAATATCAACATATCTAATAACATCTACAATAGGTGAGATGAAATAACAAACATATCTTTATAATGCAAACATAAATTTCAAAAAAATTAATTGACAAGCTAACAACTTTAAAATTTGAACATTGAAAAATAAAATAAAATATTAAAATCAGAAAATTTCTAAGAAAATTAGAAATTTATTATTTAATATTAATAAAATCAACAATGCTTACCTCACAATGGACCACTGATTCAAGGATCCTTTTTTTGATTTCTTTTCCTTCAGTAGAGCTTGAATTAGGCCATCTATTCCACTCTAAATTCACCATCATCAATTGTAGAGGCTCATGCACCTCAAGCATCCTCTCTTACAAAATGAAGTAATTGGCATATCTTGTCTCCATAAATTTGAAGAATTCCTTATTTGAAAACATCCCAAAGAGAGAAAGTGAGGTGTGGTGGTTACAAATGAACATTTGAATATCTCTAGCTTCTACCACCACTTGCTTCATCCAATCTATTTTTTTTCTTTCAATACATTGTTTAGTGCATGAATACATGGGGTACAAAATATGTGCTTGTAAGAACCCTCCACTATCATACCAACCAATTTGCACAAACATGATGTATCAATGACCACCTCTACAACATTTGAGGCTCCAACCTCCTTTATGGCCTCTCAAAATTGTAAACTAGAAGTCTACATCCTTACACTTCCCTAAACAATCCATGACTAAAAAATAAGAGCTAGTTAAGCATGTGATTATGATATTGATAAGTGGTCGATGTTTAATATTAGTTTTTCCATCCATCACAATAGAACAATCCCTCCTGATCCAAGTTTTCCTCATATCCTTCATTAGAAAAGTAGCCTTATAATATTCTTTGTCTAGGAGGGTAGTGCATAGTTTATGATCTCAAGGGGGTACAAATGAGGGACTTATAGATGTTACATTTTGATCATTTGTTTGAATCAAGAGGAATGGTCCACATGAAATGGGATGGCATGGGCATAAACTTTTTTGGCAATGGAAGACTGTCGCATCTCATGCTTGCACATTAAACATGTTTGCAACTATCCTTGTCCTCTCACTACCACTAATATTCTTCTTTTCTCTTGTGGAAACATTAGTTCTACCACTATTAACCATGGATGGAATAAGAATAGATGATTTCCTAATTCCAAAAGAATTTATTTTCATTATAATAGTTTTATATCTCATTTCTGCTTCTAGATGCAATCTGTGAGCCTGTACCTTCTGATTCTCCTTTATATGCAGAAAAACCTTGACTTCACATCTTGCAACACTCAATAAATGAGACCATAACTTGTGTATCTCTCTCTAAAATATATCTTTTAAATGTGACACAGCCACACTCTACTCCCCCTTGAATTTTATTTTTTGGAATATATGGTTGTCACTAGTTGGAGAAGAGGTTTTCTTGGGTTTTAAAAAGGACCCTTTGCATAATGTTTCATGACAATGAAAGGGTACTCAAATGGATTTGGTGGCTATTCACCTCCTCCCCCAACACTTCCACACTTTGATGAGGTTCTAACTATTACATCTATTCTAGTGTCTTCCACTTCAGTGTCACTACTGTCATTGTCATTGTTGCTCATGTTGTTATTGTGAGGTATAATGCAACTTTAAATTGAAAAATGATTTTTTATTTTAGATATTTCTTACTTTAAACTTTGAATTTTTAGAAAATAAAATAAAATGACAAAATGACTTACCTCTTTCAAGAAATTGTTGTCTCACTACCAATGATGAATTCTATTCAACTTCTCTTCTAGCTGCTCCTTCAAACCTTGCTAAGAAAATTCTTTTTTCTTAAAAGCTTGCTGCAATATGTTTGGACAAACAAAAAAAAATTGAAAGTGAAATGAGGTTGTTTTTCCTCATTTAGGGTGAGTTGGGGTTTGGGGGCCCACAACAAGGAACAAACTAATACTGTTTTAAGCCTTAGGAGTATTATTTTTCAAATTGTCGCTTTTTGCTAGGGATGACTGACTAGATCCTCTTTTCTTCTTTAGAATGTCCCTACATTTTTGGGATGTCCTCTTTATTTTTCCAAAAATGGGGATGACCTAAGGACATCCCTATAATGTCCCTTCTTGGGATCTTCTAGCTTTTCGCCCTAGAATAACAATTCCAGCTTAAGTTTAAGTAGGTAATTCATTTACAAACCTAAATTTATAAAAATATTATCAAATATAATTACATGATTTAATAAAACCTTGGTTTAAGCTCTACAATAATATTAATAATAATTAGGAAGCAAGAATATATGATAACATTTAAATTTACAAGCATTAACACTAAATATCAAGATTTCATGATAACATATAAATCTACATAAACACCATTCGTATTTAAACCAAAATACATGAATAGCATTAATAATTATTCAACGCATAGTCCTATAGCAACTATATTAGGAATTCATTGGAAATGTTCACAAATTGAAATCTCAAGGATGGTCATCCTTGTATTGTGAGAGCATGGGTGGATCCCTGTCCATCCATCTTGAGGTGGAATACTTGAGAAGACCTTCAATACCAGGAGAACTCATCCATATCCTAGCCTAGGAATATGGTAGGATCTTAGGTCCACTCCATCCCTCAGTCCACCTTGGAGGCGTACCATCCTCCTTGATCAAGTCCAGGAGCACTCATTCACCTCCCAACCCATGAGAATGGTACGATCTCCAATCCATCCATCTCGAGGTGGCATGCTTGATAAGATGCATGAAGATCACCTTCCTCAACAAGCCTAGGAGCACTAATATGCCTCTCGGTCCATGAGATTGTATCTCAAGGTGACATGCTTGATGAAGGAAAGGTCAATAATTCACCTCATGTGAACTTGAAAGGCTGGTTGTCCTTCTTATTTACAAGCCATTTCTAATAAATTCAAAACCAATTATTTATAGAAATTAGCTATATGAATTTTCTATTAAATAATCTTAAAGGGAAATATAATTAAATTACTTAATTAGCAACCAATTAATTTTTACAAGGTATATCTATGCATCTAATTATTTGTAATCTAATAGTATTCTTAAACTTATCTCCCAATGTTATTAGTGATGAAGACAATATTTATTTATACCTGTGATCATAATCATAGTATGAATTAAATACACTATAACCAAATGAATTTAAGCATTATTTAATCCCCTAAGCCATGATCCAAATAAGATGCTCGAAAGCTTCAAAAACTAAGAAACCATTAAACTAAACATGAAGTAAACACTTTTCAAAGACTCCAAACCTTATCCCATTGGGGGAGTGGTGTTGCATTGATGTGGAATGGCGATCCTTTCCCAATCCCTTGGATGATATGAGTAGTTAATCAACCTCCATTGTTGAAAATTAAGCTAAAATTGATAAAATGATGCTATGGGTAGATGAAAAGGATGAAAAAGCTTGATAATGGTGCAAGTATGAATAGAGATAGTATTCAAACAGGTAGCATAACTTTGCTTTGATGGAAGTGGATCCATTTTTTTCCAAATGGTGAAGTATTTATAG
>VDFB02276167.1:0-68150 GCA_007258455.2 Sequoia sempervirens | reverse complement strand
GGCTCAAAATTTCCTTTACTATCTTCATCTGGAACATTCTTCTGATTTTGCTTGACAAGATCTCTAACTTGGAAAGACCGAATCTTGATCTTCTTGTTGTAGCTTCATTTTAGTCAGTTTTGGTATGCTTGCAAATGATTTAGGGCATGAAGATGATGCTCATCCAAGAATTCTAATTTATTCAATCGAGATACCCTATATTCTTCATCAGTGATTAGATTCTACAGTGACACTCGTAGTAGGGGAAGCTTTATCTCAATAGGTAGGATGGCCTCTGATTCATAGACCAAGGAGAAAGGGTTTGCACCTGTAGGTGTGCAAATATTATTTCTGTAAGCCCATAGGGCAGGGTTTAACTGGAGATTCCAATCGCGACTAGCTTCATTTACTGTCTTCTTTAGGATTTTTAGAATGGTCTTGTTTGTAGCCTCAACTTGACCATTGCCTTGGGAGTAGTAGGGGGTAGAGAACCGATGTTGGATGTTAAATCATTGGCATAGCTCTCTTACATCTTGATTCTTGAAGGGTATTCCATTATCTGAGATAAGGGCTTGTAGAACACCATAGCAGAAAATAAGGTAATTCAAGATAAACTTGGAGATTTTCTTCCCCATTATATAAGTCATAGTAATGGCTTCGACCCACTTCGTAAAGTATTCAGTGGCCGTGATGATGAATTTGTGGCCATTAGATGAGGCGGGGGTAATCTTTCCTATGAGGTCAAGTTCCCACTACAAGAAAGGCCAAGGTACGGCCATTGGTTGTAACTCCTGATTTGTTGCATGGATAAGGTCTCCATGCTGTTGAGACTGGATACATTTCTACATATACTGATGAGCCTCTCTTTGTATGGTTGGCCAGTAATACCTCATCCTAAATAATTTCTTGGATAAGGTAATACCACTAGAATGGGATTCACAAATGACTTCGTGTACTTTTGTTAAGGTAGTCAAGGCTTCCTCTTGGTTGAGACATTGTAATAATGTCTCCTCGATGCTTCTATGGTATAGGGTATCACCTAAGGTTACAAATCAGGATTCATTTTTAACAAAGGTCTTCTTAAGGTTAGAGATGATATTAGATGGGAGGGTACCTTTGCTAAGATAGGTGAATATATCATGATACCATGGGGAACTGGGACCAATGATTACACACAAAAATTCAGATTCAAGAATTTCAAAAGCTAGTACAAGAAGTTCTACCAAAAATTCACATTGAAGGACATTGTGTGGCATGTCTAATAAATACCCAATTGTTGCCATGGCATTTGCTGCTTGATTGTTTACATGAGGTATCTACTCAAAGGTTATATCAATGAAGAATTCCTTAAGACTTTCTACCATCTTCTTATAAGGAGTGAGTTTATCATCCTTGGTTTGGTAGTCATCGTTGACTTGGTTAACAATCAGTTGTGAGTCTCCATAGACTTTTAATTCTTGTATCTGCCACTGGACTACTATTCTTAAACCTGTTATTAGAGTTTTATACTCAGCAATATTGTTGGTACATGAAAATGACAACTGGTATGAGTTTGGAATACAGTCACCTTGAGGGGTGATAAAGAGAATGCTCACCACTCATCCATGTTGGGTATATGATCCATCAAAGTATATTTTCTATTGATCTATTGCATTAAGAAGAAATATCGATTCATCAAGAAACTCAGATACCAAAGGATTATCCGCATAAATAGGTTCTTCTGCTAGATGGTCCACAATTACTTGTCCTTTTATAGCCTTGCACTCCACATACTCTATGTCAAACTCTATCAAGATTATTACCCATTTGGCCATTCACCCAGTGAGAGTTGCTTTAGATAACATATATTTTAATGGGTAAATCTTAGCAATAAGCTTGATTTGGTGTGAAAGCATGTAATACCTAAATTTTTGTGAAGCAAAGACCACTGCTAGGCATGCCTTCTCAATGGATGAGTAACTAATTTCATATCCTATCAAGGTCCTATTGATATAATACATAGCTCTTTCTTTTCCCATTTCATCATGTTTTGCTAGAAGAGCACCTAGTGTTGTTGATGTCGTTGAGATGTATAGGATCAATGATTTTTTTGGTATTGACAGCATGAGAATTGGAGGTGATAATAGGTAATCCTTGATCTACTGAAAGGATTGATCATATTTCTAATCTCACTTATGTGTTATTCTTTTATGGAGAAGATGCAATTATAGCTTAACTAGTAATGCAATTTGAGGGTGCATCTTTCTCAATTGGTAGCCTTCTCTACTAACATTTCCCTTTTTTCTAGATGCATTGCACTAAGGGGGAGATTGAATCCCTAATCCTTGGGAACCTCAGAGAGTTTTTTTCCTTCGGATACACCCTTTCTCATCCTTCTCTGCTAATACTGCTATTTTTTCATGAAATATTAGGGTCATTTCCCTTTGATAGGTTGCTCCAACATTCTTTAGCCCAAATGGAATCATGTTCCAACATCATGTTCCCTAAAAACAAGTGAATGTAGTTTTATGTTGGTCTTCCTTAGCGATCATGATTTGGTTATAGCCTAAGAATCCATCCATGAGTGATAACATTTCATGTCCTATTGTTAAATTGACAATGATGTTAATGTTGGGAAGAGGGAAGTCATCCTTCTGGCGCACTTTATTCAAATCAATGAAGTTTTTGCATATTTTGATGCTCCTAGTGGGTTTGGAGACTAGTACCATGTTGGAAACCCACTCAAGATAGTCAATTGGTCAGATGAATCTGACATCAAGGGAGCTTATGTAATTCTAGCTTAACCAGTAATGCAATTTGAGGGTGCATCTTTCTTAATTGGTAGCCTTCTCTGCTAATACTGTTGATTTTTCTAGATGCATTGCACTAAGAGGGATATTTAATCCCTCATCCTTGGGAACCTTAGAGAGGTTTTTAACTTTTGATACACCCTTTCTTTTTACTATTTTGTGATATGAAAGTTCCACAGTGTGGTTTTTACTTAAATACCTACATGTTATTCTCATTTCATCAATTTTGTGACTGAGGGATTCAATCATCTCTCCATAGTATGCATGTGTGTCTAGCTCTATATAAAATCTTGCTTTCTGATCCCCACATGGTAATTCATCATGGAGTCCCATGAATTCTGAGATCACTTCATCATTTTCAAACATATATAGAATTGGTGGTCCTCATTGGTCCCAATCAATGAGTTTGGGGTATACTAGGATTAATTCAGTGGTTTGGTCATTTGGGGTGAAAGATGTTGTGGATATCATAAAGATAGAGGTATCCTCAAATAGGTCAATGATGTCAAGGGGAAATTCATCTAGGGTAGTGCCACGTGATGTTGGTAACCAAGAGGAAGCCTCAACTTGTTTATTGGAAGTACCCTTTCCAAAAAAGGTAACCTTACTAGTAGTACATCCTAAGCCAAGATTCTTTGGACGTCTCTCAAGAATGATGGGTTCTAGCAAACCGTTATCATTTTTTCCTAGATTTTCATTCTTTTTATACCCCCATCCCATCTTTAATAGTAAAAATTTATTGTCATCTTCCATGGGAAGAATGAGCATGGGTAGGTTGTCCTGATAGAACAATTTAGATACATTTTCCCCATTGAAATCCTCTTTGTTTAAGTCCCCCCACTTGGTGAAGGTGGTAGATGAAAGCTTTAATATTTAAGCCACTTTTTTGATAGGTTGGGGTTTCCCATGAGATTTAGGGGAAAGAGGTAGCTCTCCCAACAAAAAGTGTTATTTTTTAGTTTATAATCTCCACAATCGTCATCCTTGATTAGTGCCTTGATGTCGGGTATGTTCTGCACAATGGGTGTTTTGGATTCCGAGGTAGATGTAAGGGAATATGGGTCAAAAATTGAGGGGGATGTAGGCCCTTCATCATTCTTTGGTATTTGTTGGATCTTGTAGAACTTAGCCTCAAGGTTCTTGCAATAGTAGAAAGGCTCATGATCTCCATGGATAGTAGCTTATTTATCCTCAAAAGGAAACTTGACACATTGGTGATAGGTGGAAACTACTGCTTGCAATGCATAAATCCATTGTTGACCAAGTAGGATGTTATAGGGAAGGTCAAGATTTAGCACTTGGCATGTGGTCTCAGCAATGATAGGTCCCACTTGGATAGGTAGCTTGATGATGCCTTGCGACACTCATTCTTGATCATCATATGCCCTTATAGTTGTGCTCTTTGTCTTTTCAATAACATCCTCTGAATAACCCAAGATCTTTGAAATGAAGTCGAGTGTATAGAAGCAACTTCCTACACTAATCTAAGTAGGAGATTATTGCAAAAAAAATCTTATTAAAACCTTAAACTGCTACAATATCAACAGATGCACATTCAATAACATAAAACAGATAAGACAAAGCAAACCATAACACAATGTATACATGGGAAAACCCTTTCAGGAAAAATCCACACTCCAAATCATGCAACTCAAATGTATTAACAAAAAAAGAATAGTTACAATACAATCTTAGAGTAGTGCTGAGGAGTATTCACACTACAATAAGGATCTAGATAAATTTCAGCAGCATAATGACATGTAATCAAACTTCAACCTGTAACCCATAAAATACACTAACTTTGGAAGTATTTATAATGCAACAACATGAAGCAAAATGACAAAAAATTTCCAAAACTATTTCACATGCCCAAGGTGTGAACTCGATTCTATTATGACATGTCATAGTCAAGACTCATTTAATTTGGTAATCTTCCAAAATCAGCACCTGCCTCCACCAAAATAGCCACCAACTGCCATACAAGACACCACTACACATGCAACTGCCAAATGAAAACTTAGGAACCCCCATAATAGTAGCTTACCTATCATAGTGTAAATAAGAAATTGTCATACACCACTCTTACAACTGTCACATCTCGTCATAGCAGTTTCCACAATAAACTCTTATGGCTATCCTAAATTGTCATAGCAAGTGTCATAGTTTGTCATAGTGCATGACATAGAAAGTTATGAAAAAATACATCAATTTAGCCTAAATTATAGGTCCTCCAAAGTGGGTGCATACTTCCACAATTTTAGCTTACAACATTTACATGTCATCTTCCATGTAGGATGCCACATCAACGGTGGGTCCCGTAAAGTGACAACATATTTAGTAGGCATAATTAATTACAAAATAAATAAATACATCAAATAAAAAATAATTAAATGATGAGACTCAAAGGTTGAGACACCTTAATCCCAAAATTCTCCCACTTGTCGAAGACCTGCAAGAGTAATATGAAATCAACTGCTCAGGGCCCCAAGGCCCATGGAATAAGAAAACCATCTAAATTTTTCTATACTCACTGGTTTCGTTAGTGCATCTGTGACATTCACCAAAGTGTCAAACTTTTCTAAATTCACCTTTCCATCTTCAACCATATCATGAACAAAATGATACTGAACATCGATGTGTTTTGTTCTAGCATGGAAAGTAGGATTTTTTGCTAAACAAATCACACTTTGATTGTCGCAACAAATAGTAATCTATCCTACATCTAAACGAATATTAGAGCAAAATCTATTAAGCCAAATGGCTTCCTTGCATGCATGAGTGGTTTCCATGTGTTCAAACTCTATTGTGGATAAAGTGACTATAGGTTATCGCTTACTCATCCAACTTATTGCACCATCAAATATCATGAACACGTAACCACTGGTGGATCTTCTGTTGTCAATGTAACCTGCCCAATCTAAATCCACATATGCACAAATATTCACTGAATGTTGAGGTCTTGTAGGATAACCATGAAAACATAGAGCATACTTTGAAGTAACCTGTAAATACTTGAAAACCCTCCTAACAACATCCTAGTGTACTCGTCTAGGGTTAGCCATAAATTGACTAAGGACTCCCACTGCTTGGGAAATATCTGGCCTCATACACACCATCACATACATCAGACTGCCAACTAAACTCACATAAGGTACTCTAGTCATGTACTCCATCTTAGTAGGAGATTTTGGACAATCATTCACAAAAATCTTCGTCCCCTGCATAACAGGAACAACTAACTATCTACATCTACCATGCCAAACCTTTCCAACACAGAGTTCGTATACTTGCTCTGGCTTAACCAAAGCTTTCTGTTAGCTCTATCTCTCCTGATCTCCATCCCCAGAATGTACCTCGCAACACCTAGATATTTTATCTCAAACAGTGCTAACAAATGAGACTTCAAATCTAAAATCATACTTTAACCATTCCCAATAAACAACATATCATCTATGTATAAAACAATGATGAGAATGTGACCATTATTAGTTTTGAAATACACAAAATGGAAAAATTTGGATCTCATAAATCCCAATGATAAAACATAAGTATCAAACTTATGGTACCACATTCTAGGAGACTGTTTCAAACCATATAAAGATTTTTTTAGTTTGTAGACCCGAGTTTCTTTACCTTTAACAATGAAATTCTCTGGTTGTGACATATAAATCCCTTTCTCCAAGTCACCGTGAAGGAACGCTGTCTTCACATCCATCTATTCCACTTCAATATCATATGATGCTACGAGTGATAGCATCAACCTGATAGATGTCAGCTTTGATACGGGTGAGAATATTACACCATAATCTATTCCCTCCACCTAGGAATATCCCTTAGCGACCAACCATGCCTTATACTTCTCAACACTACCATCAGGACCACTTTTTCTCTTGAAAACCCATTCACACCCGATGGGTTTACATCCAACAGGAAAATGTACGAGATCCAAAGTATTATTTTTCTTCAATGTAGCCATCTCCTCATCCATGGCTTCCATCTAGGAATCTGCATCACTCATACCCATAGCCTCTCTAACAGTCCTACGCTCATCAGTGTTAGCAATCAAATCAAAGATACAATTGGAATCCAATAACGAATAACCAAACCTTTCTAGTTGTCGCCTAATATGAGTAGATCTCCTCAATTTTTGAGGTTGAGGTTCTTCTTCTTCAAAAATTTCAGAGCTACTAGAGCTCTTCTCATCACCAGTTTCTATAGGATTTTGTAGCTCATCTTTCTTAGGTGTAGGTGGACACTGAACTACCTTATTTTTCTTCTCTTCTTCCTTTAGCTACAGGTCAACTGTGGAAGGCTTCATCTCTCTAAAAATTACACTTTTGCTATAGATAACCTTCTTTTCTATGGGCTCCCACATCTTGTACCCCTTCACACCGACACCATAGCCGATGAAGATACATTTAACTGCCTTATTATCCAAGTTAGACCTCTTCTCAATAGGAACATGAGCATAAGCTTCACAACCAAAAAATATGATATGTCTTAATGAAGGATTTTTACCAGACCTTGCTTCCATAGGTGTCTTTTCAACAACCGTTGATGTAGGAGATCTGTTAATTAGATAACATGTAGTGGCTATAGCTTTAGCCCAGAAATTCTGCTCAAGGCCAACACCACTCAACATACTCCTAGCCCTCTCCATCAATATCCTATTCATCTTCTCTGCAACTCCATTTTACTGTAGGCTGTATGGAGTTGCCTTATGTCTCTCAATCCCATGCTATTTATAGAACTTGTTGAATTCTACCAAAAAAAATCACCACCATTATTAGTTCTCAAACACTTGATCTTTCTACTTGTCTAATTTTCAACCAAGGCTTTAAATTCCTTAAACCAATTAAAGACTTCAACTTTACTTCTAATGAAATAAATAAATGTCCCACTCTAATCATCTATGAAAGAAACAAAATATACATATTTTGATAATGAAGGAACATTCACAAGACCAAACACATCTGAATGAACGTAGTCCAAAACCCCAAAAGACTTATGAGAACTCGAGTAAAAAGAAACATGGTGTTGTTTTCCATAAACATAATGTTCGTAAAAGTCAAACTTGAGATTACAATCATCAAGGCCTTCAACAAGAATCTTATTTTTCAGGGTTCTAAGACCATTCTCACCAATGTGACCAAGTCATTGGTGCCATAACATTGTCTTCTCTGCAGGAAGCTTCATTTCCAATGAATGATCACCCTTAGGTACCCAAAATGCACGACCATCAGCTGTAGCTACTACAAGCTCCTTCTTTGCTTGATCTGATGGTGAGGATGAATAATTTGAAGATTTCTTCTTTGAAGCATCAAAAGAACTATTGCATTGAACTATGCATGCATCCAATTGGTATAGAGTGCCAGTCTGAACACCCTTAGCCAACACCATAGCTCCTCTTCTCATCTTGCATCCTCCACTAGAGAAAACAACTTGCACTCCCAAATCATTCAGTTTACTCATAAAAAGCAGGTTTCGTGCCAAACCCAGGATATACAAAACACCATCAATCCCCTTCACTCTTCCACCAGGGAATCTGATTTTGGCTCTTCCAAGACCAACAACCTTCAGGTAAGAATCATCTCCTAGGTACACCTTCCCACCATCACACTCTTCATAATTTGAGAACCAATCTCTATGAGAGGTCATGTGAAAGGATGCACTCAAATCTATCAACAAAACATCTTTAGATGCATGGGTTGCAGAGGCTGCAATCAAAGCTTCTCCTTCATCTTGGGATGATTTCTCGGATTTAGAATAAGAGAAATATTATTTTTCTTCTTCTTCTCCTTCTTGCAATCTTTTAGAAAGTGACCCGTTTTTCCATAGTTCCAACACATTGCCTTGGACTTCTTTCTAGGAGACTTATATCTCCCTAGAGACTTGGACTTAGACTTCTTATCTTTCTTCTTTCCTTTCTCCTTTGTTCTACCACAAATATCAAGGGCCTCCTTGGCCATCTTGGAAGGCTTTCTCTACACCTCTTTAGATAATAATGAAGCAACCACCTCATCTATCTTGAAAGTGGTTCTTGTGCTTCCAATAGACATCACCAGGTGATCCCATGAGTCTGGTAACAAACACAACAGGAGCATGCAACAATCTTGTTCATCAATCTTGTCTCCAACGAAACCAAATTGAGCAATAAAAGTATTAAAGGAGTTCAAATGGTCTGCCATGGATCCTCCATCTTCCCTATTCAAAGAATACATCTTCTTTCTCAGGAATAGCTTGTTTACCAGGTATTTAGCCTGGTAAACATCTCCAAGTTTCTTCCACAAAGAAGCAATAGTCTTCTCTTCATGAACATTCAAGAGAACAAAATCAACCAAATAGTGTCTAATCAAACCCTTGTCTTTCTGATCCATGAGATCCTAGTCTTCTTGTTTCATGCCCGATGGTTTGGTTCTAGAAACAACTGCCCATAGATCACGATCTACAAGCATATCTTTCATCTTGAGCTTCCAAAGCTCAAAGTTTCCACCATTAAATTTCTACATCTCGATCCTTCCAGATGTGCTTGCCATCTTTTCCTGCAACAAAGGTCAAGAAACACCCTTTTGCAAAACTCCCATTGAAAAAAAGATCAACTCAAAAAACCCTTCAAACCCAACAACATAATCAAAGTTGGCCAATCTCTAATACCAACTAAAAGGAATTTGGGTGTGCGGAAGCAACTTCCTACACTAAGCTAAGTAGGAGAGTATTACAAAAACATTCTTATTAAAACCTTAAACTACTACAGGTATCAACAGATGCAAATTCAATAACATAAAAAATATAAGACAAGGCAGACCATAACACAATGTATATGTGGGAAAACCCGTTCGGGAAAAAAAACCACACTCTAAATAACACAGCTCAAATGTATTATCAGCAACAAGAATAGTTTCAGAGCAATGTTGAAGAGTATTCACACTACAAAAAGAATTTGGATAAATTTCGGTAGGATAACAACATGTAATCAAACTTCAACCTATAACCCATAAAATACATTAACTTTGGAAGTATTTATAATGCAACAACATGCAGAAAAATGCCAAAAGATTTCCAAAACAATTTTACATGCCCAAGGTGTGAACTAGAGTCTATTATGACATGTCATATTCAAGACTCATTTAATATGTTAATCTTCCAAAATTAGCACCTGCCTCCACCAAAATAGCCACCACCTACCATACAAGAGGCCACTACACATGCAACTACCAAATGCAAACTTAGGTGCCCCCATAATAGTAGCTTACTTGTCATAGTGTAAATAAGAAACTATCATACACCACTCTTACAATTGTCATATCCCATGATGTAGCAGTTTCCACAAAAAACTCTTATGGCTGTCATAAATTGTCATAGCAAGTGTCATAGTTTTTCATAGTGCATGACATAGAAACTTATGACAAAAGCCATCAATTTAGCCTAAATTATAGGTCCTCCAAAGTGGGTGCCTACTTCCACAATTTTAGCTTACAACATTTACATGTCACCTTCCATGTAGGATGCATCAATGGTGGGACCCAAAAAGTGACAACATATTTAGTAGGCATAATTAAATACAAAATAAATAAATATATCAAATAACAATTAATTAAATGATGAGACTCAAAGGTTGAGACACCTTAATCCAAACATTCTTGACTAGCTGAAGGGTGCAAATGTTTAGACCAACACCTCCATCTAGTAAGACTCATTTAACTTTATTTTTATGAATAAGACCTCAAGGTGCAAAGTGCAATTGTGAGATGGTTGCATGGGAGGTCATGTTATGAGAAGGTGAGAAGATGGGGGGTAGTGATATGCCCTATCATTGTTGAAAAATTATCTGTATCAATATTCTTAGGGACAAAGGAAGCTAATAAAGCCTTTTCTAGTATATCCCTATGTGCGGGGGATAACTTCAATAATTCGAGGATGGATATTTATGTAGGGGTTTGCTTCAACTCATCTAGGAGACTATAGTTACTAGGGTTTTTCGTTCATAGTGTAGGTTGTGCCCTAGGTTGAGATGAAGCTCCTTGGATTGTAACCTTGCCACGTCATGTGGTGACTCCACACTCCACAATAGGTCCTTTGACTATGATGATTGTTACAACATTGTCACAAGAGGCGACCACATTGGAATATAGATGCCCTATGTTAGTGTAGTTTTTCCCTTTTCCATTGACATTCCCTTTGTTATGATTTGATAGGGGGGTCTTGTATATCTCGAGGTCCTGGTTACTTGCTGGTACATCAATAGATACATCTCCATTTTTTATAAGATCTTGGATGATTTTCTTCAACTTCATACAGTTTGATGTTTTATGTCCTTTGATTTTGTGAAAGTCACAACAATCCTTTTCATTGTACCAAGGCAGTTTAACTTGAGGTTCTTGATAGTTCTAGAAATTGGGGAGCATAATCAAGTTTGAATATACCAATTTCTACATGAAAAATTCAATAGGTTCCCCCAATGGTATTTGTATTTTGGGTAGTTATTCCTATTGCGGGGTCCTCTTTGTTGGGTGTCAGTGTTATTGATTTGGTTATTAGTTGGTGGTGGTGGTGTGGTTTGTTGTATAGTTTGTTGTGCATTGGTTGGATGATTGGTGTTTTTCCTAGGAGCACTTATGACCACTTTAGCATCAATGACACCATCATTTTTCACATTCTTGTTCTTAGCCCACACACGGGGCTTGTCATTTGAACTAGTAGATGTGTGGCTCTCTTTATATGCTTGTGTGTTTCCCTATGAGAATAGGTCTTTCTTGATTTTAAGGGACCTAGGGATAAGCTTGTCATAAGTGGTAACACATTGCATCTTTAACTAGAAGGATAGCTCTAGATCAACATTTTCTATGATAATCCCCACCTGTTGCTCTTCAGGAAAGGGCCACTTGCTCTTACTAGCTCTTTATCTCCACCTTTGTAGGAAATTAGTGAAAAATTCTCCTTTGCTTTACTTGAGAGTGTACAACTCCTCTAAGCTTACATCCATGTCTAGGTTAAAGGAGAAATGGTCTATGATTCTATCAATGATTTCTTGGAAGGTTTTGATACCTGGGGGCAACTGCGAGAACCAATTGATTGTTGGGTCCATCAAACTTCGTCGAAAGAGACACATCAAGTAGGAATCATTGTAGGCAAGCTCCATACACATGACATGGAATTATTTGATGTGATCCACATGATTTCCCCTTCCTTTGTATTTATCAAACTTAGCAACCTCAAAACTGGGTGGGAAAGGTACCATTGCAATTTCCTATTGAATGGGTATGGACACAAGTGTTTTTGTGTATGGGGATTCTTTGTTTTTCCCATTTGAATATCTTAGATCTATTGCATGAGTTCCTTGAGTTGCGATGACATATTGTCTTGTGAATTTGGTGGAGGAGCATAGGTTTTGTACTATGGGATGGCAGATGAATTGTAAGTGGGATTTTGATATGATGGGGTGTTGTATGGTGTGTAGGGTGGAGTTTGATACTGCAAAGGGGATGGTGGTAGAGGTGTATGTGCTCCTAACTTATTTGGATTGATGATGTTTTTTTGGGGATTATAGTATAAAACTTGTTGTTGCATAAGCACTTTTTGTTGAGCATATTGTTGTGTGAGTAATGCTTGCTATTGGGCTTGTTGTTGTTGTGTGACCAAGGCTTGTTTTTGGCTTGTTGTTATTGTTTCTATTGTTGTTGCATGATTAAGGCTTGTTGTTGAGCTTGCTACTATCACAAGGCTTACACTTGAGTTTTTTGTTGTTACAACGCTTGTTGATAAGCTTGTTGTGCTTGAAATGCTTGTTGATAAGCCTGCTATGCTTGTTACACTTGCAATGTGGAAGTGTTTTGATCTTGGGATGGATTTTAGGTGTGGAGCCTCTGAAAAGGTGGTAGGAGTTCTATTGTATGGTTTAGAACATAGAGCACACCCACTTCCAATGATTCCACTCAAGGATAACCCTAGAGATCTCAATGCAAAAGGGAAAGAGATCTTGCAATAGGGTTGTCCTAGGGGCTGAAAGTAGAATAATAAGGGGGTTCACCACCAAGTTTAGACTTGGAAAAGATAATGAAATGAAAGATCCAACACTAAACCCTAATTGAATGTAATGCACTATTAAATGACCTAGAAAAGTAAATGGAATTAAAAAAAAGCTAAAAAAAGGAAGATGTGCAAATGGAAACATGGAAATGAATGGATGGAGGTCTAGAACACTGGAAATTCTACTTTTATTGTTGACTGGGACTCATTCGCTAGGTTGGGAAAATCATTCCAGATTTTGGAAAATTGTGCAGGAATAGGAATCTGCCAAATAGGTATCTGAACCTGCAAAAACTTGAAATTTGACTGGAACTAGGACTCATTTGATAGAAGTGACAAATCAGTCCAGTTGGTCTTTTCTAAATCTTCAAAGACTGATCCTGCTCTTCTTCATCTGCTCTATCCTTCTCGAGTGATTTATAGATTTGAAACTCTGATTTGCAACCTATAGGTCTTCTCCAAGGTTCTCCAAGGCTTAATGACAATTTTGACAACTTTGAATGATTTGAAAACTTTTCTCCAATCTTTCCCCTTAGGAAATCTACAACCTAGACCTGTAGATCACACACAAAGGAGAGGAAAAATGTTGTTGGGTTAGTGGATAGGGGTTTTCCTTGGTCAAAACCCTTGTTGGTAATTAAACCTTGAAATAAAATGAAATATGAATGGAGAACGATGAATGAACAAGATATGATGTTACAACTCACCAAACCATAGCAATAAGAGGTTGCAAACATGTATGAAGTGGCTCCAATGGATTTAGATCTTGAATCGTGCTTGAAGGTGATAGATCTTGAATGAAATGCTTGCTTGAATCATAAAATCCTACATCACCATTATTAGCTCAAAAAAAAACATGATGCACGAAGTCTTTGACATAATAATTGATGCTTGAATAATTCTCTAAAAAGCTTTATAATATGCCCTTGAATGCTCTTGTGAACTCAAACTTTCTATAAGAATGCTAATTCAACTTGCTAGGTGAAAAATGAATGAAAGAACCTTGTATTTATACTCAATTATGCAAGAATTCCCGAAATTACAACACTACAAGCCGAAATCAAATCTAGGAGAATAAAATACTACTAGAAATTTGAATTAATTTTGATTTTGGGCCACATGGGACTTATTCACCCAAGGTGGCGAATGAGTCCCACTAGGCTTAAATTTTGGGACTAGTTTTAAAAATGCTTAGAAATATGTGAAAGCAGGTTCGAGACCAAAATATCTAGGTGGGACTCATTTTACCAAGGTGGTGAATGAGTCCCAAGTCACTAAATCTAGGCCATTCAAACCTGAAACACCTGATTTATGATTGGGTATTATTTTGTATCAGGATTATCCTTGAAAAGATGCAATAAATGAGGCTTGTGGATGCAAAATAGTGTTAGTTAAAGCATAAGAAAGCCCAATTATCAATGAAAACCCTAGAAAAGTGTGAAAGTGTGTTACAACACTCTGAATAAGGCATAATTAAGATTTATTTTGATTAAAAAGAGATTTATTAGGTTCAGTTAATTAATAAAACCTTAGAAAAGTGTGAAAGTGTGTTACAAAAATTCACAACACTTTAAGAAGGTATAATTTAAACTCATTAGTTCATAAGTGCCCAAGACCTAATGTGAATGTGTCAACCACATTACAACACTAAATCAAGGCACCATTAAGCTCCATTCACAAGGAGGGCCCAAATAAGCAAGGAAAAGAAGAAGGGATATTTTTTCTATTGCCACATCTAGTCCCCACTTTAGTGAGAGGATGAACTTGCTTCAAACTCACACTAAAGTAGAAAAAAAAACACATCAAGAGGGGTTCAAATGCACCAATGCCAATAAGACAGGACAAAAATGATCAAGAGGGGTCATCAAGCCCCTAGGATCAAGATCCCATAGTGAACCAACATAGGCATGAAAGCACACACATGAGAATGATATAAAGAGAAAAAATAAAGCACAAGCATACACTATCAAAGATGAAAAAGAGAAAAAGATAAAGGAGTTAGATCAAGCTTTGATTGTTTTTCCATCATGATATGGATTAGATCAAGGTTGTTTGTTTGAAAAATCCATACTTACTTTGTGGAAATGGAACTCTTGGTTGTCTGTTGGGTGAGAAGTCCAATAAGGTGAGAAAAATACACTCATGGCTGGTATGCACTCACACAAACAAACACAAGTGGCTATGGGGAAATTCATGCCTCAGTCGAGCTCCCCACTCAAACCATACCAAAGTTATAACCCCTGATAACTTTAATAATGCACCACACAAAAATGATTTTTGAGCTTCATGAGACAAGAAAAACTTCGTATGCTTGGAGCTCATGAAAAAACAAGATGGCTCTATAGGCATGCAAGATGTGTTATGCAAGGTGGCCATATAACTACAAATGCAAAATGAAAAATAGGAACGTTCAAAGGAGTCTTGCTTAGTTCATGCGAGGTCTTAACTTTGGGAACATTGTGCCTAATGTCTCCAAGAGAGGACCAATCAAAGAATAGAAGATTCACAACTTAGGGGATGCAGTGTGTCACATCAAGCCACCAAGAGGAATATAATATGCTAAGAGAGATCATGCTCTTGAAAGAAATCACACACAATGTCATCCACAATGCAAAAAATGCATCATATAAAGTAAGAAGACTACACTATGAACCATGAAAAAGGAAAAAATGCAAAAGAATAATTGCAATGTATGCCCCCACTTTAAAGAAATTGCTAAACACCATGATGTGAGAAATTACTTTAAAGTAGAAAATGATAAATGAAAACAAAGAAGACATGAGAGCCAACTTGGAAAGCCCTATGCAAGTCATATGTTTCCAGGTATAGCCATGTCATGTAAGAGAAAAAGAAAAGAGAGGAGTTTCCCCCAAAATGAAAACACCAAACAGATAAGGGATCTATGGATTTGGGGTTAGTATGTTCTTTGTTGCAATGTTTTTAAGAGAGCTCAAAACTGTTATCATTCCCCAAATACACATAGAACTGGAAGAATGACACAAAGAGAGTGAAAACAAAGAAAAACCTTTTGGGTCAACATGGAAGAAACATGGATGTCTCAATGCCTTGTGTCATCCCCAAAAGGAAAACACAAGACAAACAAAAAAGAGATAAAGAAAAGGAAAAGGAAAAGCTTTTTGGGTCAACATGAAAGAGACATGAATTCCTCAATGCCTTGCATCATCCCCAAAAGGAAAACAAAAGACAAATTAAAAAGAGATAAAGAAAAGGAAAATGAAAAACCTTTTGGTTCAACATGGAAGAGACATGAATGTCTCAACACCTTGCATCATCTCCAAAAGGAAAAACACAAGACAAATGAAAAACATAAAAAGAAAAATGTAAAAGATTGATGACATAGAGAAGAATGAAGGTACAAATAGATGAATGTCATAAGGAGAGAGAGAACATCAAACAAAACGTCACAGGGGATCACATCATGCACATGCAATCACAGAAAAGAAAATGAAAATGAAATAATGCAAAAGACTAGTAAGGCACAGGCGAGTCAACCTAAAGTAGGCCGTCCACCTCCCAATCATGTTCTTTGTATACCGAAGGTAGAAAAATAGCTAAAGGGATAGTAGAAAGTGCCAAAATAGGGAACGCACCAAGCTCAACACTCTTTGTAGGAGATTTGTCATCTAGGTTCATGGAAGAGGAAAAAAATGTATTCAATTCATTATGCACCTCTTTGTCAATTTTAGCAACCTCGTCATCATCATCCAAGTTAATCACAATAGGAGGTTGAAAGATAATGTCCATGGAAGAGTTCAACTCTTGTTGTGGTTGTTGTATTGGATTGTTTTGTTTTAGGGTAGGGGTAGAGTCATCATGCATTTCTTTAGTCAAGTTTGGATTTTGATTTTATTTGTTTAATTCTTCATGTAACTTGTGAGCAAGGGCACAACATCTACGTCTATGCTCTCTAGAACCTCTATTCCTTTTAGTTCGGTTTTAAAGTTGTGTTTGTGTAGGAGTGGGTTGATCAACCATAGGTTTATTTTATTCCCTAAGGGGAGGAATGAAAGAAACCATGAGAGGTTGTTCAAACACTTTCTCTTTGACTTTGTAAACCTGTTTTATTCTAGGAGGTGTGACAGGGTTTTTTTCATTGTCTCTTGGTCTTTTGTAGGATGTAGAGGAAGGTTTTGTCTAAGTTTGGTTTTGGTCATTTGTAATTTCCTTAGGTTAAAGAATGGTTTTTTCAAGATAGTAGGCTTGGTGGTGGATGGGGACATGTTTCAGAGGGATAGTTTTGCTATCTTCTTTTCCTTGAACTTTTGATAAGACAAGAAAAATAAGTCTTCTCATGGTTTTATAGGTTCCATAGGCTTGGGCCAAAAGAAATATAAGCAAAAATTTCCTTTGGAGGACAAAGGGTTAAAGCCACTATGATGGATGATGAAAACTTCATTGTCAAAGGGAAACTTTAAGCATTTATGTACAACCGAAGGGACAAATTTCATGGAGCAAAGCCATGGATAGCCTATCTTCACATGAAATTGGTTTGATTGCGGGATGATGGAGAATGAGACATCTTTAATGTTTTTGGTCCTATTTGTAAGGGAAGAGTGACCGATCCCATCATAGGGAAAGAAAAACCATTATGTGTCTTGATCCATGCTTTTGGTTTATCGTATATGTCTTGATAGAGCTCATGCAAAAGTAAGAATTCCTCAATGATCACATTCTCTCCATAGGCGGGATCTATTAGTATCCCATTAGTGGGCTTGTTGCGGGGATATGGGGCTTAACGGTAAGAGGGACGCATTGGTGAAGGTGCCGGTATATTCTAGAGGATATAATTTACCCCAGCATTCACCACTCCACTTTACCATGGCAATCACCGACCAGGGAATCGTCGCAAACCCCATCCACCCGTTCCAGCCCCGTTCCACGTTCCAATTAGTAAGACCATTTCGACAGCCACTTCAAAATGGTAATAATTAAAATTTCAATAGGTATCGCCTGAGGAGTTCAAACGCCGCCCGCTCCGTCACAGATACCGGCGACCACCGGCGTACCGACCAGCGCCTTCACGAGTGGTGGCACCACCCCGCCGCCCCAAGCCCGGGAGACTGCCGCTGGCGGTCAGGCGGGTGGGAGCGAAATCAGCCCTCTCGGGCCTCTAGGTATACCGCGGCTTCAAAATTATCAAATTACCTGAGTCATCGAAAATTCCGTTCGGCCCATCGGCACTGAAATCATAATTCGCCCTGCACCATCCAACCCATCCAACCCACACCAGAATCCGTCCCACCCAACCCAACCCAACCCTTTCCAGATAATTTGCTGGAAGGTGAGAAACTGGGAAAAACCTTGACATCGGTTTGAGAATAAAGCTGGTTTGATAGCGTGGGATAAAGTCAATTATCTTTTCTTCTTTTTGCTTGCATCTCATCAAATCGGCCAAGGTAATCTTAGGTGTCATATGCACTTGGAAGTGGTTTATAGATACCTCAACAAGTTCATTGAATGAACAAATTGAGTTGTTTGGTAAAGAAGAAAACCATTCCAAGGTGGTATCTTTCAATGATCTAGGAAAAAGATTAGCCAATAGTTTATCATCAAGGACAAAGTCACTACATAAGGAAATATAAGCATTAACATGGTTAGAAGGATCTCCCTTTCCTTTGTATTTCTTGAATCTAGGCACCTCTACACCTTGTGGCATCAGTGTTCCCAATATCTCCAAGGACAATGGATTGCTTTTGACATAACATGTAGGTGAGCCATTTTGATTTTGGTTGATGGTGGAAATCTATTTTTGAAGGGATGAAATAGTTTGGAAGAGTTGGGTTATGAGAGGGTCATTTTTTGTGTTATGAGATGGAAGTGAAAAACAGGAAGGGAGCGTACGTGGCTCTGAGCGGAAAAGTGGAATGGAATGCTTCTGGCAGGGTGGTAAGGTGGTGCAGGAGATACGATACGAAATCTACGATAGGAAACCAGGGTGCTGGTAGTGCGTGAGAATACCAAAGAAATGAACTCACTACTACTAGCTCTTTTGCTTCGTAATTGTTGCTGGGTGGACCTTGGAGGATTGGCATAGGTGCAGGTACTGGAGGGCAATTGCCGGTGGGGAGGGAGGAACTCTGGAGTCTCCTTGGCTGGTAAAGGACAAACAATGGCTCGGGGAAAAGTCTCCAAAGATCTGAACCATTCTTCCCTGGCCATCGCTCCATCCTTTAGCCTCAAGCATGCAGTGAATGTTATCTATAGTAGGGATGGCCATGGTTGAAATGTTGTCATTTTGCACTTGGTGTTGTAAGTTTTCTAAGTCCTCATGAATTTGAATTATTTTTTCTTGTGGGACACTATCGTTCCTTGTTTCAACTTGCATACTACTTGAAGGCAAAGAGTTGTTAAGGGTATTGTCCATACCTAGTGTACTAGTGTCAATACTAGGAGTGAAAGAGCTAGACAACCCAAGATCCACAATGATTGTGCTATCACGGGATGACATGAGTCTCAAAATTTGTCTCACTACAGTATTAGGAATAGGACACCAAATACTCATACAAGGGCTACTAAATGAAAATGTATGCAAATGCAATGTAAGCTAAGAACAATGAAATGTTTATAACAAAAATTCTAGAAACTAAAACAGAAAGGAAATAACATAAAACAAAAACTCAGAAACAGAGCTTTAAATGCCAAAAAATGCAATTCAAAATGTGAAGAGGGACTAATTCTCCCAAGGTGGTGAATGAGTCCCAGTAGGGATTTTTCAAATTCTTTTAGAAATCTTAATTGGATTTTATGGGTTTTTATGTTTTATGATCCGTGATCTTGATGCAAATCTAGATCTTTTGGTTTGATTTTCTAATGAAATTAGATGCAAAAATGCAATCTATAAGGTTTCTCACTCAATGTAAAAAAAATAGAAACCATAGAATACAAATTAACTAATGTAAATCCTAATGCAAGTTTCAAATCTAGGGATGAAAAATGCACCCAAATCAGAAACTTTTAATGTTCTCAAACGCAGTGTCCACCAAAAGGAAACCTCTCGAAAATGTGGAGGCGGTTGTGGAGCCGAAAACATAAAGTACACCCCACTTCCAGATTCCGAATCGAAACGATGAAACCCAGAGAACCCAAACGAAATGATCCCGAACGTTATAATTAAACAATCTTAATTGAATGTAATGCACTATTAAATGACCTAGAAAAGTAAATGGAATAAAACAAAAAGCTACAAAAAGGAAGATGTGCACCTGGAAATATGGAAATGACTGGATGGAGGTTTGAAACAGTGGAAATTATGCTTTTATTGCTGACTAGGACTCATTCGTCAGGCTGGGTGAATCAATCTAGATTCTAGAAAACTGTACAAGAACATGAATTTACCAAATGGGTATCTGAATCTGCAAAAACCTAAAATTTGACTAGAACTGGGACTTATTCACTAGAAGTGGCAAATCAATCCAGTTGGGATTTTCTTAAGCTTCAAAGACTAATCCTATTCTTCTCTGTATCTTCTCTTTCCTTCCTAGGTGATTTTTAGATCCGAAACCCTGATTTGCAGCTGTAGGCCTTCTCCAAGGTTCTCCAAGGCTTGATGACAACTTTGACAACTTTGAATGATTTGACAACTTTTCTGCAATCTTACCCCTTATAAATATGCAACCTAGACCTGGAAATCACACACAAAGGAGAGGAAAAAATGTTGTTGGGTTAGTGGATAGGGGTTTTCCTTGGTCAAACCCCTTGTTGGTAATTAAACCTTGAAATAAAATGAAATATGAATGGAGAATGATGAATGAACAAGATATGATGTTGCAACTCACCAAACCCTACAAATAAGAGGTTGCAAACATGTATGAGGTGGATCCAATGGATGTAGATATTGAATCTTGCTTGAAGGTGATAGATCTTGAATGAAATGCTTACTTGAATCATAAAATCCTACATCACCATTGTTAACTCAAAAACAAACATGTGCATGAAGTCTTTGAAATGATGATTGATGCTTGAAGAATGCTCTAAAAAGCTTGATAATCTTCCCTTGAATGCTCTTGAAAACAATTGAATGCTCTTGTGAACTCAAACTTGCTATAAGAATGCTCATTCAACTTGCTAGGTGAAAAATGAATAAAAGAACCTTGTATTTATGCTCAATTATGCAAGAATTCCCAAAATTACAACACTACAAGATGACATCAGATCTATGAGAATAAAATCCCTCCACAAATTTGAATTAATTTTGATTTTAGTCATGAGACTCCATTCACCCAAGGTGGTGGAAATGAGTCCTACCTCGTGGTAAAAGCCAACTCGTGGTCACACCTTATAAAGGAATCAACCAAATAAATAATTTGGTTTTGAACTTCGACCATAAAAGTGGTCTTTATGTTTTAAATTTCAAAATGATGTAAACTAATGAAATGTAGAAATCTTGATGAAGTTTATTCTTGTAATTTTTTAAATTTTTTTTTTAAAATTCATTATTTTTTTATCAATTTAAGAATAGATTTTGAAATCATTGAAAATTTCTGTAGGAAAAAGTGACTCTCGGGCCATCAAGAAATAAATTGGAAAAAAACTTCATTTCTCCCAATTTTTCTCTCCAAACAGGTAACTTCAATAACTTCTTGTGCATGGAAAGAGAAAATCAAATTTTGATGTATTTTCTCTGTAATAATGTTTGAAAAGTCAAACTTAAAGCTCTAATCTCACAGCTTACCAACTATTGTCTATTTTTAATCCTTTTCAAAAAACAAATTATAACCTTTTGAAGAAGACTCTCTCCTCTTGTGCCCTATATATTTTTAAATTTTTTTAATATGTTTTACTATTTTTTTTTAATTTCTAATCACCCTCTTTTTTAACTTTAACAACCTACTTGCATTATTTTAAAAATAAAATATATTAAAACTAATCAAAATATTAAAAAATTTACATATTTAGATTCACCACTCTGAGATCTACAAAAGGGTTTTTTTTTTTTAAACATCATTATGACTAAAGAAATACTTAGCTAAAGTTGAAAGTTTCAGAAAATTCTGAAAAAAGCTTAGTTGGTTGCCAACTAGGATGCCAAATAGACAGTTTCTATAGAAAGGGTTTCGACCGAAACACTTTCTATAAAAACCCTGCACAATAAAATAAGCCAATTTAAGCCAATTTGAAAGTAGCAAAGGGAAAAAATTATTATTTTTGGATTTGACAGAAATATATTCGGCCGAAACCTTGTGTGCCACATACAAGCCAAGTGGTTTTAGTCGAAACCTATTCGATTGAAACATTTTCGGCCAAAAATGTTTCGCTCAGAACTATTTATTTGGCCAAAAGTGTGACACGACTTTGTGCTTTTACCCACCAATTTTAAAAATGCTTAGAAATGTGTGAAACTAGGTTATGGACCAAAAGATCTAAGTGGGAATCATTCACCCAAGGTGGCGAATGAGTCCCATATCACTAAATATGGGCCATTCAAACCTGAAACACCTGAATTATGATTGGGTATTAATTGGTGTCAAGATTATCCTTGAAAAGATACAATAAATGAGGCTTGTGGATGCAAAATAGTGCGAATGAAAGAATAAGAAAGCTCAATTATTAATGAAAAACCTAGAAAAGTGTGAAAGTGTGTTACAACACTTTTCTACACTCCAAATAAGGCATGATTAAGATTTATTTTGATTAAAAAGAGATTTATTAGGTTTAGTTAATTAATAAAACCTTAGAAAAGTATGAAAGTGTGTTACAAAAATTCACAACACTTTAGCAAGGTACAATTTAAAATCATTAGTTCACAAGGGCCCAAGACCTAATGTGAATGTGTCAACCACATTACAACACTAAATCAAGGTACCATTAAGCTCCATTCACAAGGAGGGCCCAAACAAGCAAGGAAAAGTATAAGGGATACTTTTTCTGTTTCCACAAGGTGATCATGGCATGAGTGGGTTATGGCTTGATTTGGGATGGTTTCTATGTTGTGAGCATTTGTGGGTTGTTTTGTGCTATTATTCCTTGTAAGAATGTCGATTGGGATGGAGGAATGTAAGTTTGGGGCCCCATTTGATTTTGCATAGTCTGGGGGACCAATGGTAAAGATGATGATGGCACCATTCGATATTGTGATGTCAATGGCACATTCTAACCTTGGATCAATTGATTAGAAGGGTTCCCTTAGACAATACAGTGAGGGTTACCTTGTTGTGTTTGTTGTGGGACCAAGGTATTACCTTGGTTTATGGGATTTGTGATAAATGTGTTTCTTTGATTTGGATTGATGATAGATGGGGTTGATCTGGATGGTGGATTCACTTGAGTAGTTTGGCTAGCTACTTGTTTTGGTGTGGCAATGGGTTTGTTGGAGCCACTTGTTAAGGGTTTCCCTTGTGTGAGGGTTTTAACTTGCTCTTGTTTTCCTATTTGAGGTACTTGGTTCACATTGCCTTGTGCAACATTGGGCACACTTTGGGTACTTGTGGTGATGGATG
Source organism: Sequoia sempervirens (assembly GCA_007258455.2). Classification (NCBI taxonomy): domain Eukaryota; kingdom Viridiplantae; phylum Streptophyta; class Pinopsida; order Cupressales; family Cupressaceae; genus Sequoia; species Sequoia sempervirens. Next base: position 44,899 of record VDFB02276167.1, on the reverse strand, counting down.
AAGATGGTTGCGCTAAAAATGTGGAGGCCATTGTGGTGTTATGGAATGTAAGTGGTTTGTGTGGATGTAGAGGGTATTTTGGAATGGTGGTGGAAGAATGAGTTTGGGCACCAAGTGTTGGTGTCCAACTTGTGTGTTGGGGAAGGCTAGTGTTTTGAGTACCCAAAAGTGTGTTTCCTTCTATAGGGAGAGTGTGACCAAGATTGATGGCAATCCTAGTTGCTAGACTAGGAGTTAATGTTTGACTTGGCACAAGGGATGGAGTAGATTGATTCAATCCTTGTGTCAAAGTTTGTGCAACAAATGTTGGGGGAATTGAAGCCACATTTTCTAAGGGTTTTTCCCTAATTGTGTCAAAGTCAAATGTAGAAGGGATTTTAGCCACTTCTTTTGCCAAAGTCTTCATATATTGAGTAGGGTTCTTCATCAAAGTGTTAACAATGTGGCTTGTCTTAGGATTTGGTTGATATTCAAGGATTTATTCCTCCGTGAGCTCAAGGGGATTGTTTGTGACATCTTCTACCTCATACCCTAATGGATTTTGTGGTTGTTGTGAGGGGGTATAATGGCTCCTTGGATCAAATTCTTGTGGGATAGTATCACTTGTGGTGGATGTGTTTTTGGTGTTTTCCATGATTATCTTGTGTTGTAACCTTGTTGTAACCATAAATTGTGGGTCAACTATGGGGGAGGTGTGTTGAGATTTATAGTGTTGAAACTCTCTAGTTGATTGAAATTTTGGTAAAAGGGCCCCTCTAAGTTGTTTTGGACCAATGGTGTGAGTGAATGATGAAAAGGGTGAATGATATGGGGGATGAACTTTATAAAATTTTGGACAACAATTTTTGAAGAAAAGGTTTGATGTTTTGATGTCTTGGATAAAAGGTGTTGATGAACATGTAAATATTTAAGGTAGACTTGTGACCTTTTAAGATAAACTAGTTAAAAAAGGTGATGACTAGATCAACTAAGTGTATGGAAAAGGACTCATTTCACACACAAAATAGCTAATTTAAGGGATTGGTTTGATGATTGTCTAAGTCTAAAGTGATGATATGTCCAAAAGTTTCTAAAGCTATTTATGATGTGAGATGTAAAATGTGTGAAGATGGATGAAATGTTTGACCCAAAATGTGTTAACCTAGAAGGGACCTTGGTTTTACAACACCAAGATGGTGAGAAACATGCTTTACCTATAAAGTGATAAAACCTTAAGAACTCAATGATTTTGATGAAATAGAACTTCGACTCAATTTTTGCAATACTTTCCTTGTCTCAATTTCCTTGTGTTGGGTAGTCAATGTGTCTCAACCATAAGACCAATGTGTGCTTTGTTTCTTTTGATTTTAATCTTTTATTTAGTGAGAATGCTTGATTACCACATCAATAAAGTCTTAATTAATTTCAAACTAGAAATGTCTATGTCTAAGCAACCTTCATTGCACAAGGTCTATTATGTGGAAATCAAGAAGCTAAGGCCATAGTTCCCTATGTTGACTTTGGAAAGTGTGAATTTAGATATAAGTCCAAATATTTAGAAGCTTCTAAAGATAAAATCCTTAGGTACGAGCAACAATATAGGAATTTTCAAAGGTATTCACACTTGATCCAAAGGGTTTGAAATTTGATGAACACGTTGATGTGTGTTTAAGTTGTTTTGGAACCAAACAATGTGTAAAATTGACTCACAAGCAATAAAAATCCTAGCTCAAGTGGGTACATATTTATTGGTAGGCTTACCATCATCCCCTAAGAGATGATTAATATGCAAAGATGGAATGTAAAAATAGGCTATTTCAAGGAAATGTACCATTTTGACACACCAAGAAAAAATTGAACATGGTAAGTAACTTCTTGGAATGGTGCTTTTCTGATGCACTACTTTAAAATACATTTCAGAAATGGATTTGGTTGGCTACTACAAAAGGGTTTTTAATGACAACAAACTGTGAAAAATGAATCGACATGCACCTGCTTGGCAACTTAAGATTCCTTAACCGTTCTTGTTCCACTTAAGGTGTGGGATTAGGTGTAGTGTGTTGTCGACACAGATTGAAGCTACTTTCTCATGATTTTACAACCTTTAATATAGACAATTGGTAAATGTACTTGCAAGAACTTGCCTATGAGTTCTCCATTGCGGGATGTATCTCACAGCAAGCCCTCTCTTAAGGGTGACTCAAAGTAAGAAAGTACACTTGAGTGTTTCTCTTCAACCAAGATCGCACAAAGCACAAGGGGAGTGGATACACACTACAAGTGTATACAAGTAAAGCAAGCACACCAAAAACTCATTCATTTTAAGCACCAATGTAAGTTTTTTGTTTTGTCCAATTTTAACTAATATTGCAAAATGAGGATGTATGAGTCCAATTTTAACCAACTTTGAAAGTAAATTTTAAGCCCAATGGAAATTTAGTGATCCTAAAACATAAAACAAAACAACATATGATGGGTTATAATTGCCCCATAAGTGTAAAAAATACTTTTACAATGTATGGTCAAATGATAGTATGCTCCTTCACTTCAAGTGTTTTCAAACTTGCAAAACCAATTAGCCTCACAAAAAAAGCCATGTGTTAGTAAAATATCAGAGAGCATGTGAAGTTGAAAATTTAAAACACATGTGAAAATTAGCTTTCTATTTTTATACCAGTAAAAAGTGTTGCTAAAATCAAATGCGTTGCTATAGCCTTCAAAAGCATCACTAAACTCAAGGTGCATCACTCTGGTGAATTTAGGATGCGTCACTCTGGACCAAAGCAAGGACATCAAATGCGCCACTACATCAAGTGCATTTCCATATTTAAATTTATGATATCAAAAAAATATAAATGCGTTGCCATATTAAATATGTGTCACTGTATTAATTATGCGTCGCTAAATTTAAGTCAAAGTGTGTCATTGTATATCAACATGTATTAGATGTATCACTAGAGCCATCAAAATTGTTGTTGTTTCTCTTGAACCTTCAACTCATGGAAACTTAAGAGAAATTCATCAAAAAAAGTTAGTAAAGCCCTCCTTCTAGCACCAAAATGTGATCATAATCATAGTATGAATTAAATACACTAGATCCAAATGAATTTAAGCATTATTTAATCCCCTAAGCCATGATCCCAATAATATGTTTGAAATCTTCAAAAACTAAGAAACCATTAAACTAAACATGAAAGCACAAAAGAAACCTATTCAAAGACTCCAAACCTTATTGCATTAGGGGAGTGGTGTTGCATTGATGGGGAATGGTGACCCTTTCCCAATCCCTTGGATGAAATGAGCAGTTAATCGACCTCCATTGTTGAAAACTAAGCTAAAATTGATAAAACGATGCTATGGGTAGATGAAAAGGATGAAAAAGTTTGATAATGGTGCAAGTATGAATACAAATAGTATTCAAACATGCATCATAAATTTTCTTTGATGGAATTGGATCCATTTCTCTCCAAATGGTGAAGTATTTATAGGAGAGAAAATGAAGAATCAATGGTCAAGATGGAATCAAGGGTGAAGACATGGATCAAGGATTCTCATCAATGGATGAGAATAAAAGATCACATGGATTAAAGAAACCATCAAGGGCTCACAATGATTCAAACACACTCAAATTTGTTAGAAATTTTGTTATAGAGTTTGTTAGAAAAGAATATTCCATTTTTGGAGCCAAATAGAAGAATATTCCTTTGGAATATTCCCTATGCAAGTGGATGGGTGAGGAAAATTAGTAATTAGTAATTAGTAATTAAAACTAAATTTTAATTGTGCAAGTTGAGGAATATGAGGATTATCATTAAATAATTGTTTTATTTAATGAAAAGGGAATGCAAATGACATTTAATTAAATAATTAATTAAATGAGAGGACATAAGGTGTTTAAATTAAATGATTTGTATGATTCAATTAAATGAGATAAAAGGTGAAGATGAAAGGGGGTGAGTTAACCTAATTAAATTAATTAGATTAATAGATGAAAATGATACATTGAATTAAATAATTAGGCTTATTTAATCAAATAGGTGAAAAGAAGATAAATTTAAGGATGAAATGATGTTAGTAATTGGATTCAAGTGTGTAATACCATTTAGGACAATTTTAAGTGTCTACAATACCTTTATGACTCAAATTTATTTTTATTTTCTAATTTCCAATCTAATCCATTCGATGCCTCTCCAATTATTTTTTCTCCCTTTTACATCTCCCATGGTGGGGAGATTCACATCTCTTCATTGGTTATTTGAACAAGGGACACATCCTTTCTCCCAAGGGTTTCCATTAAACTCTATTAATTATTAATTATATATTTCTTTATGGAGTTGTTGCAATAATAGTCCTCCTTTATTAATTTCTATTGACTCTCCTTTGAATCATCACTTTCTTTGATCAGTGATTAATGACTTAAGATGGGCTGCAATTTATGGTGGGGGAATGACAATCCCCTAGGAATCCCCCCATCCTTGGAACATTCCAAAAATAGGGAATTGCTGAATTTTTTAGGGATGTGTCCTCTGGTTTCCTTAGAAAATAGTCTTCCTATTTGGAAGGCTAGTCCATGATGTACATTATCAACATATCATCAATAACTTGGTTGATTCACTTTGTTTGTCTTATTTTTGGATGGTATGATGATCTAAAGTTAAGCTTGGATTTGAATTTTGCTATCAAGGTCATTTAAATTTTGTATGTAAAGAGATTATCCCTATAGAAAATGATGACCTTTGGGATTCCATGGAGTCAAACTAGCTCTTTAGTGAAGTGGGTAATGTTTAGCTTTAATTTATTCACTTAAAACCATTAGCTACAAAAGAGGCTACATTGTTCTTCATACCAAGCCAAAAAAACCCTTCTTCATATCAGTGTACAACTTTTTCACCACTATATGTGCATTGTAGGGAGAAACATGAGCTTCTTCAAGAAGACTTTTCTTTAATCCTTTTCATAGAGGTGTGTACAATTGTCCTTGGAAACACATTAAATCTTTGTTATCTAACTTGTAGTCTATGATTTGTGGGTTCTATGGCTTGTGACAACATTAAATGAAAAAAATTGTACCTTTCTTAGAGCTCATTTTTCAAATTCTTCTAATTTGTTATGATTTGTGAGAGTTTCCAAGCTAGTCTCTATTTTGTAGGTATTGGACCCCAAGGAGTTCACCATGGATGGGCACATTGATGAGAAAAAAACCCTTATATTGAGAGGGGGGGCGAATCAATATAAGATAAAATTTTACTTATTTAAAATCCAACAAGCATAAAAATAACAATCACACAAGATCAACCAACTAAGAGACACAAGATTTATGTGAAAACCCTTTCAGTAGAAACCCACAGAGAAAACATTGTTTGGATCTACAATCCAAATCTAACCTCAAATGAAACAAAATTATCTTACAAATTTTTTAGGTAACATACCATTGGAGACACCAATCCCCACTACTAAGATCCAACTTAGCAAGATACACCAATCTCTTCAATTAGGAGGCATCAACCTCCAAAAGAAAAAATGTTTTCCTTCTTGAAAATATCTCCTTCAAAAATCTTCTCTTCTTTGCAAATCTACTCCAAGTATCTTCTTCAAAGATCTCTTCTTTGGAAATCTGCTCCAAGTATCTTCTTCAAAAATCTTCTCCTCTTCTTTGTAAATCCACTCCAAATATCTGCTTCAAAAAAATTGCTCCTTTTCTTTGGAAATCTGCTCCAAATATTTTCTTCAAAAATTTGCTCCTTTTCTTTACAAATTTACTCTTCTCCTAAAACTATGTTCTTAATAGCAATGAATTTTCATTTTCAAACTTACTTTCTGACCTCCCATATCAACTTGCATTTATACCTATTCAACCCACTTCACTTAAGGAGGCCGACCATGTTGGGGAATAATTGAATTTATTTAAAAATTTAAATCCCAAGAGAAGTGCCACACTATGTAGGGTCAACCCATATTAAAGAGAAAAAACTATCAATACAGGTACCATAAATTGGGTGCCAAAGAAGACGCAAATTGGGACGACCCAATATAGTAAATATTTCCCCTTTTTTCTTAACTCTGCTTAGCATATGTCTTCTACTTTGATCCTTCTTTGACAATAGCAATAAAATGTCTTGAGATCAATCTTCCTTTGACATCAATGACAATAATATTTCCAATACACATCCCTAAACTCTTCCCTAATCTTGCTTGATCATTCTAATTAATATTGTTTTGCCTCCATTACTTGGTCCAAATCCATGGGAACCCATGAATTGTTTAACTTCCAATCCAATAAATGCATACAATCTCTGCATAAGAATCAAACATGTACTATAGATAAGGACCTTCTAGTATACCAAGGAAATATTGGTACCATCTATTTTTAATTCCATGCACTTTCCTAGAGCACATATTCTTGTGTCCTATTATTGCCTTGTACCAAATAAGTAACTATCAATTTTTGGGATATCGTTGTTATGGTTATAAGAATGCAAAAAGGAGTTTTAACTTCCTTCTCATCATGGTTACAAACTAATTGGCAACTTTTCTTAGGAAAAAATAATTACATATTATTAGATGCATGTGGGGATATGAGACATCTTTGTTTTTGGAGATGGTGATGAGGATGGAAATGGTAGGGGTAATATTGGGAGAAAATAAATAAATTGTGAAATACATAAAAATTCCTTGGTGACACAATACCTTCCACGTACATGACAACTTGTGTTTCCTAAAAAGTCCAAGCAACTGCTTTATTTTTTCTGGGAATTATAGATTTTCCAGATCATGATAGTTTATATTATCTTCCACCGAAATTTACCTCATCATTATAATAATTCTTGTAATGTTGATTGTAATTTGTAGGGTACTTCAAGTTCATATAAGACCATGATTTATAAATTTATTTCAACAAGGCTCATTTTTCATTTCAAAAAATCTCATGAAAGTGTTTGATAGATACTATTCATTTTACTTGCATGATTTGTCATTGACTTTTTATATTGCCTAATCTTGATCATGTTTAACATGGTAGAATAATGCATTATTTGGTGCTAAAGATTAAATATTTGGGTTGTTTTTCAACTAACATGCACAAATTAAATATTTTATGGGTACACTTGTTATGCACTTGATATATACTTTGCTTTGGAAGTTTTAGCAAATTCTTAGGAATTATTGGCTCTCCTTGGCTTATACATATTGTTTGGCACTGTTTAAAAATGCAAGAAGTAATTGCAACTTTTATTTTTTAAACTCAAATATATTCCTTGAGTATTTCAAATTTGCACAGATCTATATTATGCCAACTGATGTTTTTGTGGTATGTAATATTAAGTTGTAAGATTGTTATTCTCTTTACACCAAAGCCTCAATCATATGTGAAATTTTTTTATCAACAATTCATGTTTAATGTGTTTCTAACTTAAGATGTTTGAGTAGATTTTGTGTATAATGTTATATTTTTTTTGCTATCTATTCAATTTTAATAGTTTTTATAACATAACATGCTTGAAAAATAACTTTGGTGTAAAGAATTAATAGGACTTTGATTTAACCATTAGAGGGTAATTCCATCGATTGAGAAGCTAAATCATATTAGAGTTGCATCTCGTCATTCAATAGCTTTATCAATTATAATTAAAACCAATGGTTTTGGTAATTGAATTCATTGGTGTCCATGTGATGCCATATTAGGTGGGTACAGAGTCGAGTTATTTATTACCTAAAATGAGGATATCATAGATAATCTAAACAATGACAAAATGAACATGACACCACATTACTAATAGGGAAACACAAGATTACATAGCAAAAACCTCACAAATGGGGAGACACAATACAATATGACTATATACAAGGGTGAAACCCCTTCAAACCTTAATGAGAAAGTGTATAGGAGCGAATTTTCACCCCTTACAAAAATTCTCCTTTCACATACCTTCACCTTAGAAAATAAAATACAAAGAAAAAATTCCACATCACCCAACTTCCTTCCTTCCACTTGGCATCTGTCTCTTGTGTCGGTGAGAGAATATTTTTTGGGGACACACACTCGACGCGCTTACATCCTTGATAGATTCCTACATCTAAAGTTGGCAAAGGCATTACACTTTCGATTGGGGTCAATTTGTAACATCCCTCTTCAAACAACTGACCCCAAAAATGACAGATTCTTCTCTCTTCTCCTTTAAATTCATCCATTCTTCATTCAATCCATATTTTCTTCACATTCTCAAGCATTCTCTAAGCAATCCAACTTCATTCTCAACATTCACTTCACTCTCAACAACACTTCAACACTCCATTGTAGCAACAATACTCCATCAACTCCGCAAAGCAAGTGTGAAGAAAGCCATTAGCAACATGGGATTGAGGTCTTGCAAGACCTCCCTTTCCAAGTCAAATTTCTACTCCATTGGCTAGTGAACTTTTGGGTGGAGGTGGTAATGTTTCACTCCTCTCCTTTGTGATTTGGTTGAGTAGCACTTTATTGTTTTGTAGTGTTTATCACATATTCCTCTCTCATTGTTGTTTGGTTGTTCATGGAGGTGGAAACACCAAAACGAGGGTCTGACTGAGGCAGGCCCCTATACAACCCCAAAAATTTTACCCTTCTTTCTTGTGTGCAAGTGAGAGAACATATGGAACTAGTTGGCGAACATGCACCCTTGTGAGATCATCTTTGTCACCCTAGTTCTCATTTACTTGTTTAATCACTTTAGTTTCTATTTCATGTATCTACTTATTCTATTTTTATCATCAAGATTAGCTAGCTAGGCTGTAAGTTTGTTTTTGAGTAGTTTGTATTATGTTCACTATTTTTTGACCGTATGGACGCCGGTGCACCCGAGAGACCCTAGTGCGTCACGCTGACATCCCAGAACTGCACTGCTATCCTCAGATAGAGAGATGTTTGAGGCACAACATTGACTCCAAAAATTGGCTCACCTAGCCTAAACTTAAGTTTGGATCTGTAGAGTGATCGAAGTGAATTATAGTCCTCATCATTCTTGATCCTTATCCTAAAACATCCCTTTAGAGTGAGGTAAGTTAGGGCATCCCTTCACTCTTGGCTCTCCATGACCTGGAGCCTTGACGTGGTTGGTCCCCCTCCCTTACATTTTTGGTGAACCTGACATGAACTATTTTGGTTTCATCTCGCAGTATTGAAAACTCCTTTCCTCGTGTTCTAGGAGTGTTGTAGGTGTGAGTGTTGCGGGGATTTTCACCTTGCAACCCAACCTATGACCCCTAGCAGGCATAGTTGGAAGGTTTCATAAGTGTTGCATAATGAAACCTTGATTGGATCATTGTACTATTATATAACCTTTGGGGGGCTTTGTGAGAGTATCATTCAATGCACGCGATGGCCTCTTTTTTGCATCAACCTATCCCCTCTGTGCAACCTATGAGCAGTGGTACAAGTGTAACCTTCACTTTGTAGGATTTTCTGATGGGATTTAATAGGGAACCATCTCCTCTCTATATCCCTATGCGAATCAACATGAATATTGTAGTAGGTGTTCTTGTTGATTCGACATCTCAAGTGAATATAATAATTGAGGAGATCATGCTAATTAAATTTTTTCATAAAGATGGGTATGATGCACCTATGGGCATCATTCACATGCACAACGGAATTTCCATACCTCCTCTTGGTAGTATTTTTTTTATCATTTCTCATTGGACCTAAATCCGTAAATATTTTGTTCGATATAATCCCGGGGTCTGAACTCTTTAGAGTGAAGCTGGGTATCCCCTGGTTAGTAGCTATGAATGCAATTCCCTCAGTTGTGCATAAGTGTTTGAAATTCATGCATGAGGGTTCTATACATGTGATCCACGAAACTAGCTATAGATCACCGATTAAACGTGTTAGTCAATCCTTAGATTACTTTTGGCCTACACCCGTTGGTCCTCTTCTACCTAGAAGGGACCTCTTGTACCAAACTTATCAAAAGTACAAGAAAGGATGCTTAACACCGAGAGTGAGATACCCTCCATCACCTTATGTTGTTTCACATACGACCTGCTTAAAATTTGATAGTGATGTCGCTAAGGCACATAGAAGGGAAGAAGAGAAGTGCTCCTAAGATCCTTCTTCTTCCTCTTCTATTGTTCAACCTGATGCTCCCTATCATCCTGCCATGGTGCCATCAGATTTTGTTTCATGTTTGTGAGAGAATCCTATGGTGCCCACTTGGTGAAAGCCTAAATGTCCCGCATTCGAGCTTCTTTTTCTACCCATGGAGCCTAGGCCCATTCGATATGGTAGAAAGAAAGGTCCCCATGGGGAATCCTCTATGTCCTAGCCTCCACGGCCTCCTACCGCTCCTTCTCCAAAAGTAGTCAATGGGAAGAGGCTCATTTCCAAGGCACTAGAGCTGACTCCCCCTGTTGCCTCTCAACATGCTCCTCCTGCTCCTATTCAGGAGCTTGTCCCTCCACTAGAAACAGTTGTGGTGGACACTCCCATGGCTAAGCGGGAGTCTTTCACTCCTTTGCAACCTCTGGTCTCTAGCTTGAAGAGTCACAAAAACTTCCTTGCCCATGAGTGCAAGCATCGACAAAAGGATCTTGTGGATGAGTAGGCCACCTTACAGAGGAAGGAAGAGGAGATGACTTCCCTTGCTTCAGGGACTCCTGCTATGTCCTCCTCTCTCTTCCCCTCTTCTTCCATTCAACCAAGCCCTGTATTGCTTTCAACTCCTGTTGTGAGTGCGCTTGACCCCAAAAAAGTGTAGGTGTTCATCACTCCTTTGGTTGAGCCACCCTTGTTGATGTCCCTTTCGGACATCCCACCTTTTCTGATACTTGTGGATATGTCAAATACTTCAGTGGTGTCTATTGCAATTTTCTCCTCCTCTTCTTCCGTGCCTCTTGCCTCATCTGTGGGGAGTTATCCTCCCTTGATGAAGCAAAAGATGGAGGATGGCCCTTCTAGTGTTGGAAGGTGCAAGAGGATCCCACCCTCTCCAAAGGGTGGTCCTGCATTGGCTTGTTCTGTCTTAGTGATAGAACCAACCCTGACTTCCCCTGAGTTTGTCATTGTTTGCGAGTCACTCGGTGATTCTAGAGGTGGATCTTGGGAACAACCCTCTCCATCCGTCGAGGTATGACATGGTACTCTAGTGAAGTGCATGTTCAACTCTTTGGGTGAATTTCCAGCCTTGTCAGTGATCTTCCTGAAATCGCGGACCATAGCTCCACAAGAGCCTAGTGGAGAAGACCTTGTGGGGAATTCTTCCTTAGCCATTGTTGTGGGAGGATTGGAAGCTCCTCCCCTAAATTTTCTTCCACTGCAGGCTCATCCCCCATCCCCTTATGATGATTTAGAGTGGGAAGCAAATGATCTCTTGGTTGATGAGTGTTAGGGGGAGGCCTCTTCTTTATCTTTAGATTAGATGTGTGTGTTGTGATGTGTTCCCCTGTACTTGTGCTATGTGTTCTTGGATGACCCTTTTCATCCTTGTTGGTGCTTGGATGCAAGAGTGGTTTTTGTGTCATAAACCTTCTTCTATCTGTATCATCATTCTTCCATGTTTGTGATTGATTTTTTGGAAAATTGGGGACGATGCAAAGTGTTGGGGGCATTTAGGATTCCCTTCAATGTTGACCCAATTTTTTATTTTTACTTTGTCTTCTTGTGCATTCGTCACATGGTCTGATATAGTAGGGGGTTGATGAAAATTCATTTATATACTACTATTATTATACTTATATATATATTAATGAGAAGTTCTAACCCTAAAATATTAGATCACCCATGTTCCATTTGTTTATGTTTATTTATCCTTTGCTCTTTTCTTATCTTTTTCTCTTCTTTGATTGAGTTGTACCTTTCATGTGTGACAACACCATTTCTATGACACCACGATTTTGAGAAAATGAATTCGCTACCAACAAATCTTTTCTTGAAAATCCTCATGAACATTTCTTTTTCAAAACTGAATTCACAACTAGAACCCCTAATGGAACGTTTTTCCTTCATCATGGGTTTGAAAAGAAAGAACTTGAGAACTTTCCTTCGAAGTGGGAGCAACATTTACCTTCCCCTCATAAGGGGGCATTTTCTTCCTTTTGAATTCCTTGATGAAGTGAACATCTTTCCAAAGGATTCCTCAATGATGAATTGATTTGAGAAAAAAATGTCTCTTTGTACTTTCAAATAGCATGTCCCTTGGGTGGACCCTCTTCTTACGTTGGGTTCCCGAGGGAGCCCTTTGAAAGCTTTCCAATTTTCTAATGGTCTGTATGACTATCTACTTTATTTCCTTTGTGGCCACTTTGTTTTGGACATGCTTTATCTATGGGTAAACATGTCGCTTTGCAAGTGCACTTGTGAAGCCTCCTTCTAATTGGACTCTGCAGAGTCTCCTCCTTTGGGTTTTCTCTAGGAAAGAGATCTTCAGGGATGCCTCCTTGTAGGTGTACGGTCTTGTAAGGAACTTTCATCTGGGTTTCCTTCATGTAAGATATCTTGGGGGATGTCTCCTTGTAGGTCTGCGGGCCTATAAGGTGCTTTCATCTAGGTTTCCTTCATGTGAGAGATCTTGGGGGATATCTTCTTGTAGATCTATGGGCCTGTAAGGTGCATACTTCATAGGGCTTCCTTCATGTGAGAGATCTTGAGGGATACCTCCTTGTAGGTCTGCGGGCCTGTGAGATGCTTTCATCCTATGGGATTTTTCCATCGTTGGTTTGAGGGCCTTCGGTGTACATCTCTATCCCTACTAACTCTTCGATCTACTTTACCGAAGCACTCATTAGTACTTGTGCTCAATAAAGTGGGGGAAAAATGTATAGGAGTGAATTTTCACCCCTTACAAAAATTCCCCTTTCACATACCTTCACCTTAGAAAATCAAATTTGAAGTAAAAATTCCACATCACCGAACTGCCCTCCTTCCACTTGGCATCTGTCTTGTGTCGGTGAGAGAATATTTGTCGGGGACACATATGCGATGCATAGATGTCTGCACAACATGCTTATGTACCTAAAAAATTCCTGCATCTGAAGTGGTAGAGTCATTACACTTTCGATTAGGGTTGATTTGTAACGTCCCTTTTTGACCAACCAACCCTGAAATGGCAGATTCTTCCCTCTTCTCCTTCAAATTCATCCATTCTTCATTCAATCCATCTTTTCTTCACATTCTCAAGCATTCTCTAAGCAATCCAACTTCATTCTTAACATTCACTTCACTCTCAACAACACTTCAACACTCCATTGTAGCAATGATACTCCATCAACTCTGTAAAGCAAGTGTGAAGCAAGTTATTAGCAACGTGTGCTTAGGGTCTTGCGATACCTCCCTTTCTAAGTCCACTTTCTCCTCCATTTGCTAATGAGATTTTAGGTGGAGCTGGTAATGTTTTGCTCCTCTCCTTTGTGATTTGGTTGAGTAACATTCTACTGTTTTGTAATTTTTATCGTATCTTCTACTTTCTTTACTTCTTTATCATATATTTCTCTCTTGTTGATATTTGGTTGCCCATGGAGGTGGAAACACCAAAACAGGGGTTTGACTGAGGCATGCCCATATACAACCCCAAAAATTTCCCCCTTCTTTCTTTTGTATAGGTGAGAGAATGTGTGGAACTAGCTAGTGAACGTGCATCCTTGTGAGATCATCTTTGTCACCCTAGTTCTCATTTACTTTTTTTATCACTTTAGTTTCTATTTCTTGTAGCTACTTATTCTATTTTTACTATCAAGATTAGCTAGCTAGGTTGTAAGTTTATTTTTGATTAGTTTGTATTGTGTTCACTATTTTCTGACCATATGGACGCCAATGCGCCCAATAGACATCAATGCACCACTCTGACGTCCTAGAACCACGTTGTCGTCCTCAAACAGAGAGCTATCTGAGGCACAATACCGACTCTAGAAATTGGCTTGCCTAGCCTAAACTTAAGTTTAGATCTGTAGAGTGATTGAAGTGAATTATAGTCCTCATCATTCTCAATCATTGTCCTAAAACTCCCCTTTAGAGTGAGGTAAGTCAGGGAATCCCTCCACTCTCGGCTCTTCATGACCTGGAGCCTTGACATGGTTGGTCCCCCTCTCTCATAGAAAGATGATTGGGAAAGATACACCTTTTATCTCCATAGAAATGAAATTTTTTGAAAGTCTAATTCACTAATAATCAAATTTTCTATGCCTTCCTTTATGTTTATGGTTATTGTCCCAAAGTAAAATAAGATCATCCACATTGAAATATCTTTTATGAGCTTTTCTATCAAAAAATTTCTTGACATGATCTTGATGTTTTATGATCTTTTTTTTTATCATTAAAAGGACGAAGCCAAAGTTCTATTGCATTATAAAGCATTTTTCAAAATTAGGAAGCCGAGCATAGCTCCAAACCAACAAAAAACTGGTAAAACATGTATACTCTCTACTACAATTGTTCGATATCTATAGCTGATCTAAAATTAGGGCTGAAAAATGGAATTTAGCCCAAAAATCCCCAAACATCATGACATATTCGACAAGATCTATAATAGGACCAGCGACAGTATTTGTTGTCAACTTCCTTGGCCTGCCTCGTCTCTTTACTACTTGTTCCATCTCCACTAGTTGCACATCATCGTCAATATCTATTACATAAAAGGGTTCATACCCTTTCACGACCACCACACCATATTTTCCTGCTAAGCTCCCTAAAGTCTCCTCGAGGCAGCCCACTTTATTGATTCCCCGTTAGCTTCCAAATTTTCCATTTCACGTGCCTTTTGATTCAATTATCTATAGACATGGTTGATTGTGACAACCTCAAAATATTTAAATAACTCTAAAGCCCTTCCTAGAAGAGAGTTTAATTGCCAGTTAGGAGTAGAACCACATCTCAAAGCATTGATAATAATAGATGTGTTGCCTTCAATTGCTAACTTAGCAATATTTAAAGGTTTGCAGATCAAAAGGCCTTCCACCAAGGTAGAAAGTTCAACCAAATTGTTCATTGTTACCCCTAGTGGGACAACTATCTTAGCCACTACACCACCCTCCCATTGGTGAATGATACATATTGCTCCAAAGACTTTAGGATTACCCCTAGAATCCCCATCAAAATTTATTTTGAACCATCCATAGAATGGAGGTGCCCATGATCCAATTATCCTTTGCTTCTTCCTAGCCTCCTCACCAGGCCCAAAGAAAGGAGACACTTTAAGCCCTGACCATTTCATTCTTATTAGACTATCCCATTTCGTAAACACAAAATCTTTCCTAGACTGCATCAAGATCCTACTGTTGGCCACTTCCACAATAGCTACCTCCACCTTAAGAAACAAAGATTCCAACTTCATGGCTTTATTCTGAAAAATTATCTTATTTTTTTCCTTCCAGATCTCCCAAATGGATCTTTGAACTCACTATCCTCCCTTGCTAATGCCAAAAATAAAGCTGAAAGCTCAAGGATGATTGAAAATTCCACATTTTTACCATACATGATTATTAATAGAGAAGTACCAATCAACCTCTTTGGAGTGATTTAGTCTACCCACAAGGTGTCATACAACTCCATGTGGTAGCTTTATTGATTAGTGTGAACCATTTTTGAACGATTATTATAATATTCTTATTGTAAGACTCAAATTTTCCACCACCTTATAACTAATCATTTGATGAGTGAGATAAAGTTATCCCATACTCAAAGAAAAATATCAATATCTCTTTTTAAGAAAAACTTTATTCATTATCACTCACTATCTTACATTACAAAAATGGAGAATATTTTCTTTCAAGAAGTCAAAAACCATCTTTTAAGTTGATTGCTTTGTTGAAATGTCCTCAACCACTTAACTCAATATTTTGTCTCAGTGAGAACATAAATGTACCCTTTATTATAATTTGGATTAAGAGGTCCAATGAAATCCAACACTCACTATGAAAAAGGTGCTTCTTTAATTACCAACTTAAGAGGAATAACAACCATCTTAAGTTTTCTCATGAATTATTGATTTGAAAAATTTACACCACTCATAGGTATCATGGAACATGACAATTTAGTAATATTGTGCACTTAAGATTTGAATTTCATCACTCTTGTAGAAAAATATTCTATGACAAGCCTTATCATAAAAAATTATAGCAACATGTGTTGTTCCTTATCCATCTCAAGGATGTTCCATCAATAAATTTTTTTTATATAACATATGCTTCCAAAGTACAAACTCACGTGCTTTCAATCTCAAAGTTCTATTTTTCTACTTATCCATATGGATCAAACAATATCTATAAGTTATAATAAGCTATATTTGTATACTATTCATTCATAGAGTTTGAAAAATAATACCAATTGTTGTTAAACTTCCCCTATATCCACAATTTTTTTTATCTCTATATTTTATGATGAGTTAACACAACCCTCACATGGATCACTTTGGTTAGCTTGATTTCAATTCCATATTTGTGTACCTTTACAATCAAATTGCCTCTATTTCAATCCATTGCTTGTTTCATAAGAATTTTCTTTATTGAATGATCAAACACAAACACCATGGTATGAGAGTCTTAGTGCTAAAAGATTCAAGTGTAGCAGTGCCAAGATAAAATGTTACAAATAATATAGAAGAATACATTTCTAACTTCAGATTCTCATTAGTAGAGTGAGTTGAATCCCTTTCACTAAGAGTTATACATGTGATTCGAGCCTCTATATTATCATCATTATTTTTCACATAAGAATTGCAAACATGGTACTTTATGAATAAATTTGACCCTCTTTAGTCTATTTGAAGGATGTTGTCTTCTTCATCATAGCTAATATGTTTTTTATGAATTTTGAAAAATTATGGAGAAACCTACTCAAAAAGTTAACTTTTCCAAAGAATGAGAGTACACCTATCTTATTGAGGCAAAGAGAGATTGAAAATATCATCAACCCTATTAAGATTTATCTTCTTACCTTATTTTTAAACAATATACCCTAACTTACCTCATGCGATTGTAAAAATAGACTTCTTAGGATTTAAGGAGATGCTACAAAGTTTGTCTCTTTCAAATGCCATTGTCAAGTATTGAAAATGATCATTGTACTTTTTACTTTTTTGAAAAATATTGAGAGATCATCCATGTAAACAACAATAACTTTATCCTTTAAATCATCGAAAGCCATATCCATTGCTCTTTAAAAGGTTACACTTACATCGATAATACGAAAAGGCATATGTTCATATGCAAAGGTAGCCCCACAAAGTAGGAATTGTTGTCATAAGTTGATGTTTTGTTTTAGTTGGGATTTTACTATAACTATTGGAAGAATAAGGAGTTTGTCATTGATGCATTTTTTGGAAACATGAGCATGTGGGATGAGATAAATTATATAGTTATGCATTGTAGTGTTGTCATTGATGTCAAAATTGTACTTCAGTATGAAGACCTTGGTGAAGATCAATTTGGATAACTTGATAATGGTTGAGGATGCTTATCTAGTGCAATTTTTCATAAAGGTTTGATTCAATGAAGGTGTTTGATATGGAAAATGACTAAGTGTCAATACAAGTAACTCTGTATGCAGACATCTAATTTTTGGGTCCACATTGGTCTGTTATATAAGTTCTTTCTCTACACTTCTAATATAATTATGTTGGATGTTAGATGAACCTAAATCCATAATTTCATCTTGTTTTGGCTCTTGGTGTTAAGTTATGAGTAACGGTGTATTGGCTTGATAGTAACAGGCGTTTTCTAGTTTAGTGTATATATTTTGGTGAATCCACACTTCTTCGTGGATTCAAATTTGGATTTGTGGTTTTGTGGAGTTCTTAATAGGTGTGAGTAGAGTGCATGTTCTAGATGGCATAGAGTTTGGAGGTCCATGTGTCTAAATGTGGATATATAGTTGGAAAATTTTGTTATTAGGTCATTGTCGATGCCAACCTAATGAGTTTTGTATGTTGTGGAGTTTGAATATGTATTTATCTATTATGTGGGTGCTTATTGGGTCCATACCGACCTACTTTAAGTTATTATGAGTTTTGAATCTTTGCGTGAAAGTGTGTATGTATAGATCTTGAGCCCACAAGTTACATTTTGTATAGTACATCTAATTAGGCCAACCTAATTGATGTTGTAGGTGAAGTGGATATATATGAAGGATCTTTTTTAGTGCTTTGCATGGTAGTGACAACTGAAAAGAGTTTTTGGATGTCAATTATGTGAATATAGAGTGAATGCAAAGCAGAATATAGTATTAATTCATATCAGTATGAAGTGTGTAAAGTCTATATTTTGACCTTCATTGGATTTGTATTTCATGCATATATTAGATGCAATTGTAATAGTTCTAATTTGGCTATGTGCGACAATATATTCTATATTTTATTCTTTCAATGGGCAGCGAGTCTAATTGGACAATGAGTCCACCTACAATGAGAAATTTTGTAATATACTATAATAAGTTATAATGTATTATGAGCTAATCCTCACTATGGTTTTTCCCATTTTGGATTTTCCATGTAAAAATATAGTGTTCATATGTTATGTGATGTTGTTTATATCCATGCTTTCATTCATTACTGCAAATTGATTATGCTACGAGGATTGAATGCTTAAATTCTTAAGTAGTTTAAAAGAATATTGATTCACCCCCCTTCTTAGTATTCCAGGTGTTCAACAATTGGTATCAGAGCTTGGTTCCTTGGAAGGAGTTTAACTACTTGGGGAAGATATTGGAGGTTGAACACATGGCTATTAGAAGACTACCTATTCCTCCAAAAGAGATTCCTATTGTTGTCTACATAATAATATTGCATATTTGATATAAATAGAGAACTCAAAGTTTCTCTTGAAGATTTGGAAAGAATTGAAGGTGAAAATGGATATTTGAAAGAAAAAGTCAAAGAAGTAGATGAATGCATCAAAAAATTGAGAGAGAAAATAAAGAAATTTAGAGAAAGACATGAGGAGGTCGGTGAATAGTTGAAGCAAGTAAATGAAACATACCAGTTTGAAGGTGCAAGTTGAAGAAAGAAAAAGAATTGAAGAATGTCTGAATGCAATGGTAAAAAGAAAATTTGAAGAATGCATAAAGCTTGAACAAGAAGTTGTGAATATGAGATCAGATCTTGAAAAAGAAAGGAGTCATGAAGATAAACTCAAGACGATCTCTACAAAGCTTGATGAAATGATTGCAAATGAAAAAGGATCTAAAGACAAAAGTGGATTAGGATTTGAGATAGGATAAATATCAAAGGTAGATCAAAACACAAACCAACCTAAAAATAAGACTAATGACAAGTAGATCTAGAATCAAAGGAATGAAGCTAGAAGACCACCATTGAGAAAAAATAAAATGCACAAATATACCCATGTTTAAATGGTTTATGTTATTATTGCAATACATTTGGACATAAGGCTATGGAATGTAGAAGAAGAATGAATCAAAATGTTCTATCTTTTATTGATCAATGTTTTACATGTAAGAGATTTGGTCATAGATCTAGTGAGTGCAAAAATAAAATGATGAATGGTTAGAAAAATGGTAGAATGGTTCAATCTTTCAATGGCTACTATTATACATGAAATAGATTTGGACATAAAGCTAATAAATGTAGATATAGAATGAATGAAAGTAAGATTGGTCAAAAGAATGTCATATGCTACAATTGCAATAGACCTGGACACATTTCTAAGTTTTGCAGAAGCATAAATATGAAGGATAATCTGGTATAAAATATTGACTTGACAGAGAAAAAGGAGATGAATAAGATTCAAAAAAATATGGAAGAGATAGAGGTTAAGGAAGAGTTTGTACCAGTATCCGATGTAGATGTTTCCTTTGGAAACTAAGATTAGAGCTTTGGTTCAAGGGAGCTTTAATGGAAAATTTTCATCCCTTTCCAAAGAAATGGTGTTGATACTTGAACATGTGGATATGAGATATAGATCAATGCATTTTATCTATTAGAGAAGATCTTGGTAGAAAATATCATGGTGCAAAAATTTGTGGAACATTTGAAGTTGACTGTGCAAATAGTTAAGCTTTTTACTAGCTTTTTAGTTTGAGCATTCAATGCAAAATTAGGTCAAGTGGAAAGGGTTATAAGTGATTTTAATTGATCAAATTCATTTGTAATGAGCATTTGAGAAGATCAGAGCAGTGAAGAAACAAATTGGAGTGATCAAGGTGATTGAGTTATGGTGTGAAGTAAAGCCCTAACCAAAAAGTGAATCGAAGGTATTTTTCAATTTCTATCTACCCTAGTTTTAGAAAGAAATTTTAATTTTCTATAAAGATTTATACACTACAAGTTGTAGGGGTTTCAAAACTTCATCGACCCAAATTTAAAAGGCATCCTGACAAGTCTTTATTGGATGACCCAGATGGTGCATTTTCGCACATCCCATATTGTATTTTAAACATGAAATATGTTAGAGAATACATCCATATTAAAATGGAAGAGTATAATCACACAAAGATAAATGATGTATGGTATAAATAGCTCATCAAAGATGATTTCAAATTGAAATATGAGTTTGGGGATTTGGCAGAGAAGAATCTTGATATTTGGAGGAAGTTCCTTGTGTTTTTCTATGTAGATGAATAGGTGAGATACACCCTGAGTATAATTCATGACAAGTTCCTCTAGCTAGAAATACCACACTTGATCAACAAAGAAGCTATTAGGGTTGTGACTGGTTTGTGTTCTATCGGACCAATTCTAGTACTTAAGTCTATGAAAATTGAGATTGTAATGGAGTGAATGGGTGCAACATATGAAAAGAGAGACTTGACCATCAATGAAATAAGAAATTTGGCTATTAAATATGCTTCAATGGTGATAGGTTACAAATTTTACTTCACTAGTAGGGAGAATTCAGTATCTACTACCGCCTTCAACACAACATATCAGATGGTTGAGAAGGGTGAAGACTACAACTTGTGTGAACTATTGAGATTGCACCTGCTAGAAAACCTACAAAAGACAAATGAGTGTAAGTATGCTTTCAAATTTGATACTTTAATCATTTGTTTATTATTTTACTTCCTAAATGAAGTCCCCAAAATGAAGAATGTAGTGTGGCTAAGGGATAGGCCTATAGCCCACCAAATTAGAGATTATTTGTTTGGTTTGGGAGATTCAAATGCTCAAAAGAATGCCCTCTAGGGTTCTTCAAATCCTTTCAAGAAAAGATGCAGGAAAGGAAAAGGATACCAAATAAAATTGTGGATAGGTATCAAAAGGATATTATTTTTCTTGTTACAAAGATGAATGCATAATAAAGGCCATTGAGCCTAGGAAAATTTGGATCCTAGAATTAGGATATGAGGTTACTAAAGATGAAATCATTAGCTTAGCTAAAATCTTGCTGAAAAGCCCAAGAGACACCATTAATGAGAGATATGATACATATGAGGAGAAGTTGATGAAGGTGCATATGGACCAGAGACAATATTAGCTAAGGAGAATTGTTGATAAAATGACTACACAATTTGTGGAGGCAATGAGCCTCACACCAAAATAAGTGGAGAAGGAAAAGGCCATGTTTGGCTCTGCAAGAGGCTCATTAAGTGTTAGAAGATCTGGTAGAACAATTGCCAATCCTCCAGTTTCCTCAAAGTGCTTCAGGAGTATGCATTCAACCAATGGAACAAAGAGGAAGGAGACAAGTGCACCTACAAAACAAACAAGTGCTCTGATAAAGGAAAATACCTCTCCAGTAAAGCAAAAAAAGAGGCATGAGAAGGAAAAGGCTAATCTGATAGCACACAAATCTAGCCCTATGAAAAGGAGGGTGAAAACCAAGGCAACAAGGGAGTGGTACTTGGGTGTTAACGTTAAAGATGAAGAGGAAGAAGAAGGACCACAATTGGTCTACAAGAGGAAAGTTGAAGCTTCACAAGGTGAAGCTAGTACAAAGAAGAACAAGTTTGATATTGTTGATACAAATAGTGAGGCTGAGGTTGAAAGCGAGAAGGAAGGCTTTAGAATGGAGATGATACAAAAGAAAGTAGAGTCCAAAAAGGAGAAGAATACACCAGAAGAGAAGAAGCAAAATAAACCTTTGGTAAGGACTCATAGTCCTATGAAACTCGATGCACTATTTAATGGGATTGTGAAAAATGAAATGTTAGAGGAAATTTCCGCACTATATACTTAAGGTCGATGAGGTGGACAAGGCCACCATTGTAGAATTCATTGTAAACTATATTATTGTTTTTGAAGTAGATATGAGAAACATAGAAAAACAATTACCTACAAAATTGTGGAATATATTAATTGAGAGAAAACTAGAGGCTATTAAGGAAGATGCTAAATTGAAAGCCTATGCATTGGAAAATATTAGTGCTCCTCTTTCCAAGGAAAATAAAGCCACATTGGTTGTATTTTACAATAAGGAATTTATAACAAAGCAAAGGGTGACAACCCTCATGAGTAGAGATCAAAACTATCTTGAAAGGCTATGGAAAGAGGCTATAGAGAAGGTTACAGGGTTTGCACAAAGGTTGGGAATGACTCCAAAAAGAAAAGAAGAGATGGAAGTTGAGATGTGTACTCTATATATGAATAATGAAGAAGATGTATAGCATGATGATGCTCAACATGAGCATGAAACATAAGAAGGAAATGGATAAGATAGCATTCTTCTAGAAGTGAAAGAAATTGCTATTGAAAATGTTATCAGTGAAGTAAATGTTGAATTTGAGAAGAATGTTGAAGAAGGAGAAG
Organism: Sequoia sempervirens; assembly: GCA_007258455.2. Lineage (NCBI taxonomy): Eukaryota > Viridiplantae > Streptophyta > Pinopsida > Cupressales > Cupressaceae > Sequoia > Sequoia sempervirens. The sequence goes on along the minus strand of VDFB02276167.1, from coordinate 22,256 downwards.
TTACTGGAGAATACACTACAAAGGAGGATACTTCTACACCTCCTTTGGTATCTGAAACTAATATAGAGAACACTTAAGTCCAATCGGAGATTGTCACTCATCAAAATAAAAAATAACATGCTATTGGTGAAGATCATGAGAAGAGTAATGAACAAAAGAATGAGGATGCATCCAGTGATGCAAAAGGAAAGAAAGAAGTGAAGACACTAGTTAAAACTGGTGACAAGGAGTTAAAAGAGAAAGAAACAAATGAGAGCTTAAAGGAAACTAGTGAAGATTTTGGCACCTTTGGAGATTCTTTAAAGAATTTGTTAAGCATGCAACTTAAACTCCAACTTGTAGTGTCTGCCCAGCTGTTACAACTTCCTTTACAACAAGGGAATGTGGACATTGAGAAGATTTCCCATCTTCAAAATCTTGAATTGGGATATGTTTTCCATGCATCTTCCTAGAAGGGGATCATTGAGACACATCAAAAGAGTGAAGAAATGTTTGATGAGGCTTTGAAGGTTCTATAGGAAGCCATACCTAGTGCAAGCATTGATAATTCTCTCTCCAGTATGAAAAACTTGAAATTTTTAATTGATTCCTTTAAAGAATATGCTATCAAATTGAAAGGAAAGATAGAGAAAGAGGTAAAGAAAAATATAAGTGATAGGAATTTAATGGATGTCAAGGAGAAGTGTGCCCATGTACACAATAAATTTCAAGAAAATCTCAAGGGTGTGCATGCTTGTGTGGCAGAGGCCAAAGCTTTGTTTAAATTTTGTATGAAGTGGCCCAGATCAACTAAAATAATAAAGGATATGATGGACTAAATTGAGTCCCAGATTGACAAAGCTTCCAATGCCTATGATCTAAAACATGAATTGGATGGAAGCATAAGGGCATCAATAGAGAGTCTCATAAGCAATTCTTCCAATTACAAGCACAAAAAGAGAAGATAATTTTGCAATTTGGTAATCGTGGGGATTTGGTGAACTCTATGTTCATATCTATTTCCAGTGCCCTATTGAGTGTTGATAAGAATACAAAGCTAAATCTAGTACCCAACACTCTAGACGAAGGTGAAGAGCTCTTCAAGGAACTAGAGACCCATAGCATAATTATTTGGATACAAAATAAGAGTTGGGAGGATGGAAAGCCCATCTTGAAAAGATGTTAGAGTCGAATTCCTCCTCCAGGTGACAATATTTCTTTCTTTTATGCATTTTAGTTTACTATTTCAGATTTCTATGTACCTATGTGGAAGATATAAGGTAGATTTCAAATTCAATTTTTTTGTTGGATAACACTCCTAGGGGGAGATAGTTATGTTTTTATTTTGCATATATAAATATATTTTTTAGGGGTAGATCCAATATATGAGAAGATTGCTATTGTATGCACCCTTTTCCCTTGATGTTAAAGGGGGAGAGTTTTTTTGGAGATAGTTAAGGCATGTTTCCATCAATGAAAAAGGGGGAGATTCCTGGAATAATAAGGAGTTTTTCATTGATGCATTTGTTGGAAACATGAGCATGTGGGATGAGCATAAATTACATAGTTATGCATTACAGTGTTTTCATTGATTAGCACAAATTGTACAGTTATGTATTGCAGTGTTGTCATTGATGTCAACATCGTACTTCATTACAAATAACTTGGTACAGATTAGTTTAGATAACTTGAGCATGGTTGAGGATTCTTATCTAGTGCAATTTTGTAAGAAGGTTTGATTCGGTGAAGGTGGTTGATATGGAAATTGACTAAGTGTCAATATAGGTAACTCTGTGTACAAACACCCAACTTTTGGGTATGCATTGGTCCATTGTATAATTTCATTCTTTTCACTTCTAATATAATTATGTTGGATGTTAGAGGAACCTAAATCCATAATTTCATCTTGTTTTGGCTCTTGGTGTTGAAGTTATGAGTGACGATGTATCAACTTGATAATAATAGGCGTTTTCCAGTTTAGTGTATATATTTTGGTGAATTTGCACTTCTCCATGGATTGGAATTTGGGTTTCTAGTTTTTTGGAGTTAACAGGTGTGAGTAGAGTGCATGTTCTAGATGGCATAGAGTTTGGAGGTCCATGTGTCCAAATGTGGGTGTACAGATGGAAAATTTTTTAATTAGGTTATTATCGGTGCTGACCTAATGAGTTTTGTATGTTGCAGAATTTCAATATGTATTGATCCATTATGTGGGTGCTATTTCGGGTCCATATCAACCTACTTTAAATTATTATGAGTTTTGAATCTTGGCGTGAAAGTGTGTATGTATAGATTTGGATTCCACAAGTTACATTTTGTATATTACATCTAATTAGGTCAACCTAATTGATGTTGTAGGTGAAGCAAATATATATGAAGGATCATTTTCAATGTTTTGCATGGTAGTGACAAGTGAAAAGAGTGTGGATTCAAATTATGTGAAGGATCATTATGAAGTGTGTAAATTTGGTATTTTGAACTTCATTGGAACTATATTTCATGCATATGTTAGATGCAACTGTAATAGTTCTAATTTGGATGTGTGTCACAATCTATTCTATCTTTTCTTCTTTCAGTGGGTAGTGAGTCCACCTATAGTGAGCACTTTTGTAATATACTATAACTGATTATAATATATTATGAGCTAATCCTCACTATGGTTTTTCCCATTTTAGGTTTTCCACATAAAAATTTGGTGTTCATGTGTTATGTAATGTTGTTGGTTGTCTTCATGCTTTCATTCATTACTGCAAATTGATTATGCTATGAGGATTGAATGTTCAAATGTTTAAGTTGTAATAACCCTCCTGGTTGCTTGTTGGAATCAGTAGTGTTATGATTTGTTTTGGTACTCAGATACTATGATGATACTGTTATTGTTTGATGTGGTTAGTTAGATGTTTGGTGATGTTATTTCATTATGGACATGATTACTTTATATGACATTATGGTTGGTTATATCAGTTGATTTTTTGAATTATGATATGATGCAGTGATTTAATTTAATATGTTATGAGATGATTGTTAGTTAGAAATGTAATTCACTGATTATGTTATAATTGTTAGAATAGGTGTGACGAAGGACAATATAGCATCACTCGTTCGCGAGTGCCCTATTATGTTGCGATTCCTTCTCACAATGCAGTATTTTGATTTAATGCTTTGATGTTATGTATATATGCACATGTACACAACTTCGTTTGTATGTAGGATTGCAGGTACAAGTCTCGATTCCACTTGCTTCGACAGGACAGGGCGAGCACCAATAACCCAACGGTTAAATGTTGAAACAGAGGTGACGATGAAGTCCTCCCGTCCCATGATGTTAGGTCATCTCATTGATTGGTATTGTTCATTTTTGTAAATTGTCGTCACTGTGGTTTGTGTTTTGTAATTGTCATCTCTTGATTAATGTTGGTACTTTATTTGTTGTGGTGTAATCGATTTTGATGATGGAAGTAATTAGTTGTTTTAATGTTAGATATAAATTATATTAGAATTTTTAAATGATTTAATTATTTTGAAAAAAATCATATATTTCAATTAAATAATAATTAAATATTAAATGTGACTTAATTATTTTTAATCAATTATCTAGTGGTGGATAATTATGAGAATAATTTATTTAAATTAAATAAGTAATGTGATGTGCAAGTAAAGTTGCAAAAATAGAAATAAAAGCAATAAAACAAATAAAAGAATAAAAAGATTGTGTGAGCCAATAGGAATGGAGATCTGGGAAAAAGCTAGCTTTTAAAGAATTGATTTTCTTTTAATTTTGATTTTTGAGAGTTTTTGAAGAGATGGGCAATATATTTTTATTTAATCATGAATTTTTGTAAGTTTTTACACACACAGAAGATCAGAGAGAGAAGGAGTTGCTCAAGACATTTTCTATGTACTCTTGATTCTGAAGAGATTAGTTTTGAATTCTTTGCTGTTATTGGAGGAGAGTTCTAGGAAGGAAATTTATCTTCAATCTGTTACCGGTGTTGTCTTGGGGAGTTCTTTCTGGATTAAGAAGTGGAATCGAGTTCAAGGGCATCAGAGTCAAGCAGGCATCTTCAGATTTGTCAAATAAGCTTTGGACACCAGGTTCCCTTCAAAGTCTTCTTCTCATACCCTTTCTTTTATCTGTTTGCTTCAGAAAAGAAAAATAAACTTTATTAAAAATGATTTTTTTTGTAAATATAGAAAACTTCTGTTGAACTGAAAACTAGGGAAAGTTATTAGACTAGAAACAAAGAAAATCACAGTTATTATACTGTCCAATTTTTTTGTCAAAACAAGAACCCCGATCTTCTGAAACATTCAATTTATAAATGATAGGATTGTAGAAAAGATGATTTAGTTATTGATGAAAATATAATTGGAGTTTTCTCAATATTTTGATCTGTGATGGATCTATTTGATGTTCTGTATTTTACTCTCTGTTTTTTTTATTTATATGCAAAAAGAATATATACATATAATATATATATATATATATATATTCTTTCATATATATATATATCTATATGTATAAATTCTATATATCTATATGTATCTTTTTATATTTCCTTTGGCACTGTGCGTCGTCCATCGGCCGTACGTCTGGTAAATAAATTGTAAATCCATCGGAAATCAAAATATGGTATGTCATATTTTGAGTTTTTAGTTTTAATAGAAATCGAAATTTATTTTATGTGATATTCGTTTTTGGGTTATATCGAGATTTTTTATTACCAAAGATTTTTTTTTATATAAAGAAAATAGGGAATCGTGTTTCTGTAGCTCGTGATTTTTTTGGGAACCCGTGTTGTACCGGGCGTTTGTTATTGTGTCCGTCCTTTTTATAAAAATTAAATAAAATTTATGTTAAAACCAGAAATCGAAATTCATTTTTTTTGTTTTTAAAGTATTTGTATGGGGGTTAGGGAGGGGTCGGCTGGGCCATACCCCGCCCCTGCCCCAAGGCAGCCGCAGACTGCACACAGTAGTCCTTACAAACTGCTGTGCACAGCAGTCCTTACAGACTGCTGTGTGCAGCAGTCCGTAGACTGCTGCGTACAGCAGCCCGTAAGGGCGGCTGTACCAGCCGCGGCCGGCTGTGTAAGCCGTGGCTTACGGTTTGGCTTTGTTTAAAAGTTAATTTTTTTTATTGCTTTATTTATGTTTTATTTATGTTTTTATTTATGTTTTAATATATATATTATATATATATAGGTCTATATATATATTTAATTTAATTAGAATTGTAATATATTTTATTTGAGTTTATTTTAATTGGGGTATTTAAAATCATGTGCTTTTTGATTGATATTATTTAAGAGATTTTGATATATTTTAAAATGACGCTGTTCCTGATCGTTTAGTTAAACAAATTTGTTATACAACAATGATTGTAGACCTTGTTGCGATATTTGTAATTGGCTACATAATCGAGAGTTGAATTAAACGTAGTGGTGCAACCTTGTAACGTTGTCTGAATTTTCTGGTTGTAATGGTTTTCTTTGTTCAGAGTTGTCGATGTGGGAACCGTATTGGTCTGTGAAAATCTTGTTCCAGAGGCTTGTGATTTAAAGTGTATTTACCTTTGTTTATGCTTTTGAGCATTACTGGTGTTATGTTAGGAAGGGTTGGACGGGTTTACAAGTCTTTTGATTATGTGCAGTTGCGAGATGGTTAATGCCTCGTGTATTGGATTTTGGTTTTATGATTTATATGTGTTGGTTCAACCCTTGCCTACTTGAGTTATGTTAGGGGTCATAGGAGGGAGACTGGCTCTTCGTGGGCGCCGGCGCCTTAGGATGAGGAAGGGCTCAAGATAACCCACGAATGAGTAAGCTAAACAAGTGATAACCTAAACAATAGATTTAGGGGGTTGGGTAGTTTAAAAACACAAGATAATAAAACATTGGTTCCTCGGCTATGCATTAGGGCTACCCTAGACTAGTGTTAGACTAAGAAGGCTGTGGTCGGCATAGTCATAGTCTCATCTTCATGAGAGACTATTGGCTCCACATCAGCTACCCTATGGTGTCGGTACCTCAGTTAGGAGGAAGGGCCAGGAGATCCATAGATGGGTGCCGGTGCCTCAGTTGGAGGAAGGGCCAGGAGAATCCCATGAGAGCTATGCGATGACACTCTCCACTTGACACCCTTGTGCGTTGTTCTTGTTGCCTCTGGATGTTATCTCTTTATGACGTTTCTTTGAATTCTTGTGAATTTGTTTCATGATTGTTAATTGATAGTACTTCATGTTATTGTGATGAGTTTCTTGGTTTTAACTTGTCATGTGGTCTGTGAACATTATTGGTTGTTCATCGTATACTTTGAGTGGTATTTGATTTGTATCATAATGTGTTTGAGTTAGTTTGACATTGATGGTCGGGTTCACTTCCTCGTCACCTCTGAGCACGGGGGGTGAGTTACTTGTAATTCACATGGTAGGGTGGAACGTGCTCCACACCCGTTGGGTTCCCCATCAGCGTCTTGTCTTCTCAGCTTTCTGCAGTGGAGTTGTACCAGTGATCAGTTGTACTTCATATTTCATTATACTTGTATCAATTCTCCATGTTGGGAAATTCAATGTAATTCATTTATTAAAGAGATTGTAATGTAACATTAAAACAATGATGTAATAGTTAGGCTCATTTGTACCTTTGTTAAAGATTTATCATGGATGTAATTATACGATGTTTATTATGCTCCCATCATGGTTATGGGATGTATCGTTGTTTATGGTTATTATAAAGTAAATGGTTATGTTGTAATTGTTATCTTTGTTTTCGTTTAGTTGTTGCGATGTAACCTCGCGTGCCCCAGAGAACCAAGTGTGTAAATGCTATGTAATATGTTATGTGGTTATGGTTTAATGTTATTGCATGTCTACTTTTGTTATTTAAAAAAAAAAAAAATTATTTGCATTGTGTGTGTTCTCTGGGGTTTGCACGACAGGCGTTAGAACTTGGTATCAGAGCCAAGGTTGCAAACGCTAGGGTCTTTGGGTAGTGTTGTCCATTAGGTTATCGTTTGTGCAACTCTTGAGCTCATTTTGTACTTTATCTTGTGGCGCAGAACTATGCCTCGAGGTAGAGGACGTGGCCGAGCAAGAGGCCATGGTGCCGATCGTAGAGCTAACCGGCGAAGCCCCTCAGTTCCTAGTTCCCATGGCTCCGAGCATGAGGAACAACAGAGTCTTCATAACGTTCCATCAGGTGGCCAGAATTTGGCACAACTTGGTCTAGATGGTCAGTTGCAGCATATACTTGGAGAGATCCTTGACCGTTTGGGACCCAGGCCAGATGAGGTACACCAGGTTGAGAGGGAGAGAGAGAGGTCTCCGAGATGCAGGGATACAGATGTGGTTCAGGATGCCGTCATAGCAGGACATATGAGGGATCTGATGAGGGCACACCCTCCTACTTTTGATGGTTCTGGAGGAGGTCTTGAGGCTGAGACCTGGTTAATTGACTTAGAACGTTGCTTCGCCATGCACCCCTACGGTAGCAATACCAAGGCACGGTGCACAGTTATGCACTTGCGAGGCTTCGCGTCTACTTGGTGGCGCCTTGAGGAACAGAAGTTGCATCTTGATCTCAGTATGGTCACTTGGGAGTTGTTCCTAGATAGGTTCAGGGCTCGCTTCCTCTCAGATCACTGGAGGCAACGCAGGGCTAACGAGTTTCATGATCTCAAGAAGTTGTCTATGTCAGTGGAGCAGTATGAGAGGCGCTTTTATGAGTTGAAGCAGTATGCAGGGATTAGCCACGATGAGGGCATGTTAGTGTAATACTTTTTTCGGGGCCTTAATGCCCGCATCAGTGGTGGAGTACGAGTCTTCGAGCCGAAGAAGATGGAAATGGCAGTGGAGAAGGCTCGCTTAGTGGAGGAGAATTTGGCCATGGCTTTGGGTGGTCACATTGGAGTATAGATTGGCAGCACACCCGCACCTGGTTATGTTACTCATGGAGAGCAGTCACAGGGAGCAGGATCTTCCAGGAATAGAAATCCACCTTCTAAAGGGGGTTAGCAACATCAGCAGCAGCAACAGCATCAACAACAGCAATCACAGCCGAAGCATGAAAACTCTCAACCTCTGCAGGATGGAAATTCGCAGTTTCATAGGGATCGGAATAGGATCAGGCACCAAGTTCGTCAGGAACATTTTGCATAGCCTGCACCTAGTTTTCTGTCAGCGCCGAGTCGAGGAAGCTTTCAACAATCCAATGCTCCATACGAGGGCAGAGGATTTGGCCGAGGCACTGGTTGCTACTCATGTGGGCAACAAGGACATATCGCTAGATTGTGTCCACAAAAGAGCACTTTTGGATTTAATCAGAGGCCTGCCGCTTCTGAGCCGACGATGGGAGATGTGGGTAGGTCTCATCAAGTGTTTTCCATGGTTGTCGATTGCCAGGCTGGGTACCGGGATGCAAGTGTAGAGGTTTCTGGTAGAGGTTGAGGTTCTGGCTTAGGAGATCGTGAGTGAGCTCGAAAGGGTTCGTTGGTGTCCTAAATGTTGTGATCTTGGCGTCATGGGAGGATGTCTCCCTTATTTGAGAATCTTAATTTTTTTTTTCTATTCTTTTATTTAATGGCTTCCAGGAGTAAGCCATGCCCTAGGGGGGAGGATGTAATAACCCTCCTGGTTGCTTGTTGGACTCAGTAGTGTTATGATTTGTTTTGGTACTCAGATACTATGATGATACTGTTATTGTTTGATGTGGTTAGTTAGATGCTTGATGATGTTATTTCATTATGGACACGATTACTTTATATGACATTATGGTTGGTTATATCAGTTGATTTTCTGAATTATGATATGATGCAGTGATTTAATTTAATATGTTATGAGATGATTGTTAGTTAGAAATGTAATTCACTGATTATGTTATAATTGTTAGAATAGGTGTGACGAAGGACAATATAGCATCACTCGTTCGCGAGTGCCTTGTTATGTTGCGATTCCTTCTCACAATGCAGTATTTTTATTTAATGCTTTGATGTTATGTATATATGCACATGTACACAACTTCATTTGTATGCAAGATTGCAGGTACAAGTCTCAATTCCACCTGCTTCGATAGGATAGGGCGAGGACCAATAACCCAATGGTTAAATGTTGAAACAGAGGTGACGATGAAGTCCTCCCGTCCCATGATGCCAGTTCGTCTCATTGATTGGTATTGTTCATTTTTGTAAATTGTCGTCACTGTGGTTTGTGTTTTGTAATTGTCATCTCTTGATTAATGTTGGTACTTTATTTGTTGTGGTGTAATCGATTTTGATGATGGAAGTAATTAGTTGTTTTAATGTTAGATATAAATTATATTAGAATTTTTAAATGATTTAATTATTTTGAAAAAAATCATATATTTCAATTAAATAATAATTAAATATTAAATGTGACTTAATTATTTTTAATCAATTATCTAGTGGTGGATAATTATGAGAATAATTTATTTAAATTAAATAAGTAATGTGATGTGCAAGTAAAGTTGCAAAAATAGAAATAAAAGCAATAAAACAAATAAAAGAATAAAAAGATTGTGTGAGCCAATAGGAATGGAGATCTGGGAAAAAGCTAGCTTTTAAAGAATTGATTTTCTTTTAATTTTGATTTTTGAGAGTTTTTGAAGAGATGGGCAATATATTTTTATTTAATCATGAATTTTTGTAAGTTTTACACACACAGAAGATCAGAGAGAGAAGGAGTTGCTCAAGACATTTTCTATGTACTCTTGATTCTGAAGAGATTAGTTTTGAATTCTTTGCTGTTATTGGAGGAGAGTTCTAGGAAGGAAATTTATCTTCAATCTGTTACTGGTGTTGTCTTGGGGAGTTCTTTCTGGATTAAGAAGTGGAATCGAGTTCGAGGGCATCAGAGTCAAGCAGGCATCTTCAGATTTGTCAAATAAGCTTTGGACACCAGGTTCCCTTCGAAGTCTTCTTCTCGTACCCTTTCTTTTATCTGTTTGCTTCAGAAAAGAAAAATAAACTTTATTAAAAATGATTTTTTTTGTAAATATAGAAAACTTCTGTTGAACTGAAAACTAGGGAAAGTTATTAGACTAGAAACAAAGAAAATCACAGTTATTATACTGTCCAATTTTTTTGTCAAAACAAGAACCCCGATCTTCTGAAACATTCAATTTATAAATGATAGGATTGTAGAAAAGATGATTTAGTTATTGATGAAAATATAATTGGAGTTTTCTCAATATTTTGATCTGTGATGGATCTATTTGATGTTCTGTATTTTACTCTCTATTTTTTTTTATTTATATGCAAAAAGAATATATACATATATATATATATATATATTCTTTCATATATATATATATCTATATGTATAAATTCTATATATCTATATGTATCTTTTTATATTTCCTTTGGCACTGTGCGTCAGTCGTCGGCCGTACATCTGGTAAATAAATTGTAAATCCGTCGGAAATCGAAATATGGTATGTCATATTTTGAGTTTTTAGTTTTAATAGAAATTGAAATTTATTTTATGTGATATTCATTTTTGGGTTATATCGAGATTTTTTATTACCAAAGATATTTTTTTTAAATAAAGAAAATGGGGAATCGTGTTTCTGTAGCTCGTGATTTTTTTGGGAACCCGTGTTGTACCGGGCGTTTGTTATTGTGTCCATCCTTTTTATAAAAATTAAATAAAATTTATGTTAAAACCAGAAATCGAAATTCATTTTTTTTGTTTTTAAAGTATTTGTATGGGGGTTAGGGAGGGGTCGGCTGGGCCGTACCCCGCCCCTGCCCCAAGGCAGCCGCGGACTACACACAGCAGTCCTTACGGACTGCTGTGCGCAGTAGTCCGTAGACTGCTGCGTACAGAAACCCGTAAGGGCGGCTGTACCAGCCGCGACCGGCTGTGTAAGCCGTGGCTTACGGTTTGGCTTTGTTTAAAAGTTAATTTTTTTTTTATTGCTTTATTTATGTTTTTATTTATGTTTTAATATATATAATATATATATTATATATATATAGGTCTATATATATATTTAATTTAATTAGAATTGTAATATATTTTATTTGAGTTTATTTTAATTGGGGTATTTAAAATCATGTGCTTTTTGATTGATATTATTTAAGAGATTTTGATATATTTTAAAAAGACGATGTTCCTGATCGTTTAGTTAAACAAATTTGTTATACAACAATGATTGTAGACCTTGTTGCGACATTTGTAATTGGCTACATAATCGAGAGTGGAATTAAACGTAGTGGTGCAACCTTGTAACGTTGTTTGAATTTTCTGGTTGTAATGGTTTTCTTTGTTTAGAGTTGTCGATGTGGGAACCGTATTGGTCTGTGAAAATCTTGTTCCAGAGGCTTGTGATTTAAAGTGTATTTACCTTTGTTTATGCTTTTGAGCGTTACTGGTGTTATGTTAGGAAGGGTTGTACGAGTTTGCAAGTCTTTTGATTATGTGCAGTTGTGATATGGTTAATGCCTCATGTATTGGATTTTGGTTTTATGATTTATATGTGTTGGTTCAACCCTTGCCTACTTGAGTTATGTTAGGGGTCATAGGAGGGAGACTGGCTCTTCGTGGGCGCCGGTGCCTCAGGATGAGGAAGGGCTCAAGATAACCCACGAATGAGTAAGCTAAACAAGTGATAACCTAAACAATAGATTTAGGGGGTTGGGTAGTTTAAAAACACAAGATAATAAAACATTGGTTCCTTGGCTATGCATTAGGGATACCCTAGACTATTGTTAGACTAAGAAGGTCGTGGTCGGCATAGTCATAGTCTCGTCTTCATGAGAGACTATTGGCTCCGCATCAGCTACCCTATGGTGCTGGCGCCTCAGTTAGGAGGAAGGGCCAGGAGATCCATAGATGGGTGCCGGTGCCTCAGTTGGAGGAAGGGCCAGGAGAATCCCATGAGAGCTATGCGATGACACTCTCCACTTGACACCCTTGTGCGTTGTTGTTGTTGCCTCTGGATGTTATCTCTTTATGATGTTTCTTTGAATTCTTGTGAATTTGTTTCATGATTGTTAATTGATAGTACTTCATGTTATTGTGATGAGTTTCTTGGTTTTAACTTGTCATGTGGTCTGTGAACATTATTGGTTGTTCATCGTATACTTTGAGTGGTATTTGATTTGTATCATAATGTGTTTGAGTCGGTTTGACATTCATGGTCGGGTTCACTTCCTCGTCACCTCTGAGCACGGGGGGTGAGTTACTTGTAATTCACATGGTAGGGTGGAACGTGCTCCACACCCGTTGGGTTCCCCATTAGCGTCTTGTCTTCTCAGCTTTCCGCAGTGGAGTTGTACCAGTGATCAGTTGTACTTCATATTTCATTATACTTGTATCAATTCTCCATGTTGGGAAATTCAATGTAATTCATTTATCAAAGAGATTGTAATGTAACATTAAAACAATGATGTAATAGTTAGGCTCATTTGTACCTTTGTTAAAGATTTATCATGGATGTAATTGTGCAATGTTTATTATGCTCGCATCATGGTTATGGGATGTATCATTGTTTATGGTTATTATAAAGTAAATGGTTATGTTGTAATTGTTATCTTTGTTTCCGTTTAGTTGTTGCGATGTAACCTCGCGTGCCCCAGAGAACCAAGTGTGTAAATGCTATGTAATATGTTATGTGGTTATGGTTTAATGTTATTGCATGTCTACTTTTGTTATTTAAAAAAAAAAAAAAATTATTTGCATTGTGTGTGTTCTCTGGGGTTTGCACGACGGGCGTTACATAAGTGGTTTAGAAGAATACTGATTCACCCCCCCTCCTCTCAGTATTCCGAGTGTTCAACAATATCTTGAGTATGACAAGCAAAGACAACATTTCAAGCCTTTTGTTTATCTACCAATTATGATCCATGATGGGAAGAGGATAATGATCATTTAATGAGACTTGATCCAAACTATGAAAAATCCACATATACCAGGTGCTCTCTCCATTCTTTTTGTAGACTAGAATTTTTTTTGAAACCTATGCAAGATGGCGCATTGGAAAAATTATTCTTGCATCTAATATTTTTTTAATTTTCATGTGAATGGTTCTTGTTAAATGATGGTCATAGCATTGTTACTTTTTCCTCAAAGGCACAATTTTAATTTTGAGATGAATCAAGTGAAAATATAATATCGAGAAAAGTGCTTAAAATTTACTTCTTTTATTAGGTGAACAACACTTTGCAAATTCACCATTCTAGACTCGTATATAATAGAAATATCAATATATTCACATTATATAGATGTCCTTGACATTGAATTATTTTTATCCTTAACACGATTGTTGCATCTATCAAAGATATTTTAAGAGATACCATGGCATTTGCAGTCTTGTTATGTTTCAATTAAATAGTCCTAAACTGAACATTAATTTAATCATTACATTTTCTAGATTGAGTCACTATTTCACCATAAGCCAAAGAGGTACTTTTGAAAAACAAACCATTGAATTCATTTGATGTTTCTTTAAAATGAATGTTGTGTTGATCATCATTAAATACCTACTATTTTTTTGAGTTGTATAGAATTGTTGGATGATATGTCATCTCAATTATGAATTCATTCTATTGAAAATTGGAATATGGCATAAAAATAAAATTTGAAACAAGTATTTTAAACCTAGTATTTTTCCTAAGGGTTATATTTAATTGCAAATGCCTTTCTATAACATCCCACAATTGATATCTATAATGCTTGAGATGGTCCTTCTTAATCTAAAATTGCATCTCTCTCCACTCTTAGCAATTTGATTTTCATGTCATAAGCATTTTTAATGCCAACAATAATGCATCATACTATGTTGTGTTTTTAGTACAATCAAATTGCAAATGGTAAGCAACAAGATTCAACCTACATTTGCAAGATATTATTAGAATTAGGTGTTCTACACCTCGTAAATACTTGTAATAATATGGTATATTTTGATAATGTTAGAATTATCTAGGCATGATAATATTTTAATTTTTTTTGAAAATGGATCTTTATGGAAATAAGTGTCACCCATTGGGGAATCCATGAGATTCTAGTATGCTGCTTAATAATTGTATTATGACATGTAGAATTGAGCATATATGGAATTGTATGATGCATGGAAGAGCATGTGAGGAAGGTGATCCAAAATAGTCCAAGGGTGATCCAAAGGTGTTAGCTCAAGCAAAAATGAAAAATACCAAAAAGTCAATTTTTTTGATATTTTCTACATTTTAGTAAATCACATTTTCGGAGGTCTTTAGAGCAGAATTTGGGGTTGAAAGTGTCAGCAATACCTTAAATGGAATGTGCCATAGCAATTTTATTTGAGGGACTAAAATCAGATCTCTTCGAGACCTTTCTGACAAGGTAGAGAACTTCAGATTCCGATCATTGGGTTAGGAATTATGATCTCGCCAAGTTGGGGTTGAAAATTACACAAGATTTTTGAAAATTTTATGTTTTAGTGTTTTATTTTCTCATTTTTGAATTACCAACAATGTGATGACTGATGGAATTCCTCTTGAAATGTACATATTCCAGTTTTGAATGTAAATAATTTAGTTTTGGAGCTGCATACATCTCTTTTTCGAGTTTTTTCATTCTATTGAAAACTCTTACAATACCATAGGTTGAGCACTAGGTATTGTCTCCAGATTTATAATTCAGATTAGAAGGGGTTGAATATTGGACTTTCAAGAACATCTTTTATTGGAAAATAATAGTTGTGTAATAGTATGTAAGAAGTAATAAAAAACTAAAATGAGTTACGTTCTGTTTTGGAGGCTAGCCTCTTAGAGTGAGACATGAGAAATTTTACCATGTTTGAGTTCATGGTATTATCTTATGGTGGTTTTTTTAGCCTACATAAGCTTGTTTACTACAGGCTTGGGATGGAGGCTAAGCTATTAATTTTTTGTTTGGTTATTTTGTTATTTTTTCTTTAGATTGTAGAGTGTTGTTCTCATTGAAACATGGAGGCTCTAACATTGTATTATAGCATGTTGTTTTTGAATATATTGGGCATGTGTCCTTTTTTTTTTGTAACCAAGAGGTGTCCCCGTGATTAACCCAGCCCAGCGACATTCCGGCGAGTGGGGGCAAGACTAATCCTCTGGGGGGTACGCAACAGCTGGCCAGCCCATACCCTTAGAAAACCCAAGAGCGAGTCGAACCCGAGACCATGAGGAGCCATCCCACAGCCTCGAGCCAACCGCGCTACCCGTGCCGGCATATTGGGCATGTGTGCTTTGGAGGATGTGTTTTTCTTGATTTTTTTCTCAGGTTATAGCTATATCATTCTTGTTTTGTGGTTTTATTCTCATTTCTTCTCCCATTCTTTTTCTTTTCCAAGTTTTATTTTATATGCTTGAATGTTGTTAAAATTTACTTATATTGAATGAATTGCAGCTCTCTCCTCATAGGGTTAATGCTGAAATTATTTGCATGTGTTTCATTTGGTATTTTTTTTTTTGAGTTTGTGAGCATTTTTTTTATCACATTTTCTACCAAATCTTAGTTTTAGGTTGGATGATTTGATGCATTCCTTATGATATTAATCCTTGCTTGAATGGGAGTTTTGTAGTTGATCTTGTTTTAGGTTTATTCATGGAAAATAATTCTATAATGGGGCGGAGAGGGTTAATGAACCCAATTTTTAGTTTTGAATGCTCAAGGTAGAGGATCTTGGAGTTGTTCATGCAGTGATTTTAACCTAGAACTCTTTTTTGGATTTTGAGACTTATCTATGGTCATGTATAGGTTGTGTAGAATTTTCATCCTATGGTATTATGCATATATAATGTTCAATACTTGGTTTTAGCTTTTTATTACATAAGAAAGTATTAGATGACTAGCACTTGACTACATGGATGGATAAATTAGTTACATATGGTTGGATGGATACCTTAGTTTCATGTGGTTGTATGGATGTATATATCGATTACATGTACTTGCATGATGTGTATTCATGAAATTTATTGTAAATTTGTGATAGTCCATCATTTGGAATACAAATTTGGTGATTTTAGATTTGTGAGTATTTTGAATGTGCAATTGAATAAATTTTTTATGGTGGTTGTGGGTTTCTTTTTGTTACATAGAAGTCATCCAATTTTTCAATAAATGTGGTTTTTACGAGTCTTTTGTTTAAAATTTGATTTTTTTGTAGATCTATGGATGAATGGTATTTAGAGTGTAATCCTTGAAGTTTGTATGTATGACATACATGTTGCATATTAACATGCATCCTTTTGAGCATGGTTAGATTCCTATTTGTTAGTCTATTGTTGCTAACTTGTGTTTGCCTTGGAGTTGTGGATTTGAGGATGTTTTTTGTGTGGAGAATCTACATATCTATATTTTGGTGTTGTCTATGGAGAGTTGAATTCACATGCTTTTGGGTCTACAAGTTTTTGGTTGATCTAAGTTGTACTATTTCAAGATTGATTTTTTTATTTTTCTTTGGATTTAGTGTTATCCATGATTTTTGTTACCTTAGGAGTTGCATGTGTGTAGTATGATCTTTTAGATCTAGATTTGTAAATTATAGTTTGTTTTTATTTGGTCATCATAGATCATTGACATGTTAAATAGTAGAGAGGCAAGGAGATGGATAGTTAAGGAGGCCTCTTGAATGCCACACATGAAGAAGGATTTTTTTGGAACCATTAATGGTTTTGGACTCTTTAAGGTTTTGGCGATGCTTAGATGATGCCTTTGGTAGCTTTAGGTCACTTTCAATGGGATTTTTGATAATGATGTGGATTTGTTTGTTTATGGCATATGATCCTTTGTGGTGGATTTTGGTGTCATGAGAAGCCCTTGATTCTTGTCATGTAGGAGTAATGAGTATTTTTTTATAGTTATTTGATCTATCCATAGAGGATAGCTTTATTTATATTTTTAAAGGATAGGGAAAGCTAGTTTCCATGGAGAGTTTTTGGGACACTTGGGATTGTTAGTTATGATTTTTTAATTGCTAATCAATTACAAATTTTCTTCTCATATGAGCATCAAAATGATACCAATACAACCTCTTGTGAGCAAAATCATGAGACTAAAATAAAATCATTTCGAGCAACAACATTAGATACCACCTACGGAATACCAAGAGTCAGAAATTAGAAATCCACTTACTTAGAAACCATCTCCACATTAGAAGCCAACTATGAAAGACCAAGAGTCACAACCTAGAATTCCATATTAGATGCCCCATTAAGATTTGAACTTGGGTCTCTACATTGAGAACTCAATAATTTAACCAATTAATCTCAAAGCCTTGGATGATTTATTTATTTTAGATAAATGGTTATTTTTTCGAGGATACATGCTATTATGTTATAGTTCAGATCTTGGGTTAGCTATGGGACCATTGACATGATATAATTTCTTTTGATAAATTTTAATGGTTAAATACAAAAGATATCTTATGGAGATTCAAACCATGGTGTCGTAAGCATGCACTTGGGGTTTGTATTGATCATGTAGTTGGAGCATTGACTGTGATTTGGAGGTAGTCTCTAGTATGTGTAGAGTGATCAATTTTCCTTGGAGAGCTCTTGGATATTATAGTAGGATTCTATTGGCATGAGATGATCATGTGTACATCTATTGTACAAATTTATGTGAGTTTGGAGATCTCTTGGATATTAGATATCATGTTGGAATAGTAGTAAGTTTCTTGAAGTGGTTTCAACAATAAAATCATGAAGTCTATACACATGGATTTGGATGCGAGCTCAACAAATGTGGTATAAAATGATATTATAGGTATAATCCTCCTTTTTTTTTTCCAAATGCATTCTATTTATACTTTGTTTTATCATTTTCTTAAGTTGTAGAGTCAAATTTGAGGACTAGTTAGAAGAGTAAGGAGATTTCTTAATGGATAAGAGATTACTTCCTTGAAGTAGGAATGAATATTGGTATTGATCTTCCTTTCAATTGAGAATCTTACATGTCTTCCCATATTCTTTAAATTTTTGTTGTTGTGTTTGACCTTTTGTATTTAATGATTAGATGTTGAGAGGGTTTTTTTTAATGGGGATTTGGAGATTTACTTATTGCAACTATAGGAATTGGTGATGTTGGAATAAGAACATGGTTTTTAGGATCTCTCTCTATGGTCCGAGTTTAATCTTGGTTGATGTTTGATTCATATGCAGATTTGAGTTTTATGTGGAGCTAACTAGATCACTGTGTTGTTATAAAACATGTTGATCATTTATTGCTATTTCACTTTGTTGTATTTGTAGTACCACCATAGATGCAATTGGGTCTCTTTAATCTCATTATTTTTAATATTGAGAACTTGGGAGAGATAAGTTTGTCTTGGCATGGAGATAAATAAAGAGTGAGCGTAAAACTTTGGCTTGATTAGAGTAAGTATGGTAACTTAGTTTTGTAACAATTTAGTTTGTAAGATCACAAATCTATGAGTGGTATTTGAAATTATATGATAAGAATGACATGATTTACCCCCTTTATGAGAGTATATTTAGTAGTTTTCTATGGTTTACACTAGACTAGATACTACCCAAAATGAAATCCTAAGAAGTTTTGTGTTTATATTGGACAAATTGTATTAAATTATGACATAAAGGGTTTTTAGGGATTTTTTTTGCATTTATTTATTTTCACCTATGAGGACATACTACATAGGATCTATAATTCCTAAGAGTCAATTAAAAAAAACAAAAAAACCAAAATAATATAATACTAATATTCTATATAAATATTGCAATGTATAATACAAGAGATATTCAAATGAGAGCTAGAGGTGGGTATATATACAACACATTACCAAAAGATATAAATGTATAATCAATATGAGATACGAGAAGATGTAGTCACATGTATAATACATCTCCACCAAACAAGGAAAGTACTAATCCTATAATAAAAATTAATATGCTAGGTGTGAACAAGATAGATAAATAAATTAGACAAGTAAAGGATACATCTAGACTATTGTGAATACACCAAAACCATCCAATAAGTGCAACTTAGGAGAAAAATGGGGTGAATTATTAGATGTGTCTTAGCAACTAGGTTTAAATAAGGAACCAAGTATGTTGTAAATAAATATGGAAGGAGGATACAAGATGAACCCTGAAGGACAACTTCCTTCAGTTCAAGTGTCAATTGAAATAAATATAATGAGGTGATGCCAAAGGATTAGTGAAAATATAACAACTTGCTCCTTTGTAGGGAAATAATTCAAGTTGATAACACCATTTTTGATGAGCTACCAAATGAAGTGCAAGTGGATTTAAATATGTTTTGTACGTTAATGTTCCATTGGGTTGTAAGAAAAATGGATGGAACTTTGATTATCACACCAAAGAGTAGTAGGATGAGCTTGAGAAAAACCAAACTCTATCATCAATTATTAAAGAAAAATAACATCTAGGCTAGCTAGAACTCCAATTAGATGGATGACGATGCAATAAAATATTGTTTTTTATGAGACCACACAATTGGACCAAAACCAAGGCAATAGACAAAGTTAGAGGTTGAATTCTAATTGTCAACATCATTGGAAAAATTCTAGTCACTAAATCCCACAAGTTGATAAGCTCTTAATGTGTACTAAATTCCAAATTGCAAATTTCACCAAATGTACCTCAAAATATTCTTGGTTGTGTTTCAATAACTCTCATGAGGAATTAATAGAATTGAGAAAAAAAAACAACTAAAAAGGAAATATGAGGATGAATTTGTATCAAATAAAAAACACTATCAACCAATTGTTGATATAAGGTAGGATTGACTTTGGTTGTAGTGCAACTTGCATATAATTTGATACTTGAATGAAAAGGTGTAGGGATAAGATTGTAATAAACCATGATAAAGTGATGAAACAAATAATGCGTATACTTATTTTGATAAATGGAGATCCCATCTAAAGACTAGATTATTTATAGTCCAATAAAATAATGCAGACGTCCCAAATCTAAATTGCTCCATCAAATAATATTGTGCACTATGTATTATGGAAGGAGAACTACTTGTAAGAATCAATTTTTAATGTACAATATAAGAATAAAAAAGTTATTCCCATCTCTTTAAGCATATAGTATAGAGTTAGAATATAAAAAAGTGAAATAAAAAAGTAAGAAATTGTCCATCTCCTCATGCTAAGATTAAAAACAAGTGAAGATTCCTATAAAAATATTGGTGGTTTCTCCATATACACCTCTTCATGAAGATAACCATGTAGAAAAGCATTTTTCACATCCATTTAAAGATATGTTTGATGAAATCAGTGAAGAATCATGGTGGACCAATAAAAAATCAATGTGTAGAATCTTAATCATTTGGAACTAATGAAAAATATCATGTTTATAGTGATTAAATTTTTTTGTAACATGCGATAATACTAACATTTTAAACCACTTTTGATACAATATTCTTCTTTTCACATAACCAATTTACTAGGTAGTCCTTGTAAGATTCAAAGTAATTGGGTATTTAGGTCAATATCAGGCTATAAATATGAATTTTGAGAATTCATATGACATCTTGAGCCTTAGCATGTATTACTATGATCTTCTCTTGCATTTCTTCCAATCTTGATAACCATAAATTTCTTAATATGTATTATTCATAACAAATCCCTATAAGCTTTCTTTTGATAAATATAAAAAGTATTAACTATTTAGTCACCAACCTCCATTATTTTTTCCCAAGATGGTATCAAAATTTTTGGAAGAATATAATTGGAGGCTGGTGATTGAATGGTTATGAATTCTTGTTTTATTCAAAAGAAAGCTTATAGGGATTTGTTACAAATAACACCTACTCAGAAATTTTTGGTTCTCTAGATAACAATAAGTGAAAGAGAAGATAATACTAATTCTTAAACATGCTAACGATTGAGATCCCAAATGTATTCTCAAAATACATATTTATAGCCTAATATTGACATAAAGATCTAGTGACTTTAAACCCTACAAGGACTACTCGATAAACCAATTATGTGGAAAGAGAAATATAATTCTAAAAGTTGCTTACAATGTCAGTCTTATTACATGTTACTTTATTAATTACTATAAACATGATATTCATCATTAGTTTTAAATGAAAAATATTTTGGTATGCTAAAGTTTTGTTTGTCCCACCATGCTTCTTCATTGATTTCATCAAACATGTCTTCTAAATCTATTGGCCAACACAAATTAGTAATTAGTAATTTATTTTATAAATTCCAATCGATATCAACATAATTTCTTCTTAGATTGATAGTGAAATAAGACTCCCAATTGAGTTGGTGATGGATAATAGTAGTTACAACTAACTCAGATGAAAAATATTCTTTCGGATATAAAGATGGATATCCTACATGTTTGATAATATTTAGAGTTTATATGAAAACCTTTATTGGATAGATATTATACATGTAAAGTGTGGTCTTGTAATGAGGTCAATAATTCTTAAATAAGATAAATGTGTTTTTATCCTTAAAATGGAAAATTGTCAATTATTACCTTGTACATGTGGAGGATTAATGCAATCAATATCACTTAGCTATCTTCCTATAACTTATAAATAATTGATGCATCTTCCATTAACACTAAGTTTGAGAATCTACATTTGAACTTGAATTTGGATGGAGTTAAAGTTAACATTAATTTTCCTAAAATAATTAAATCCAATAGGAGGAGGATTTTTAGGTTTGGGTGCTTGCATAGAAGTAATAAGAAACTATCTACTTAACAATTGTACCATAACATTATCTTTACTAGGAATATATTCAATTGTATAGTTAAACTAGTTAAAATAATATTACCACCTCACATACTTATCTTTCCCACCTTTGTGGCCACAATCATATTTCTTTAAAAGTAAGGAACTTGGTGTAGTCTTCTCAAGTTCATCTAGATAGTATTATGCTTCTTCTTCCTTTATTTTTATTACCCTAACAATTATATTTCTACTAAAGATTTCATGACTATATTCGTCATATATAAGGTTCATAATGTTAGAGTAATAAAGTCATCACCTAATTAATTAATTAATTGGGCCACTTTATGCTTTATTACACTTAAGCTAAACTTAGGAGTGCATTTATTTCATTAGTTTCTTTTATTAATTAGTTGCATTTTGCATGATTAAAGCTTCTAATATTAGAACATGTTGTCTCATTCATTCCTATGAGGACACTTGTCATGTTCTAATCCAACCCTAATCTAGGGTTAGCATTCATCCTTTTCATAAGGATTGAATCATTGTAATTATTTACAACTTCTTCATGGTAGCATATTCATGTCAGTTGTTCACATAATGAAAAATTGGTGTTTTCATC